>BLKR01005892.1:0-70096 GCA_011170035.1 Teleogryllus occipitalis
TCGTCTGTCTCTTCGTCTGTCTCTTCGTCTGTCTCTTCGTCTGTCTCTTCGTCTGTCTCTTCGTCTGTCTCTTCGTCTGTCTGTTCGTCTGTCTGTTCGTCTGTCTGTTCGTCTGTCTGCTCGTCTGTCTGTTCGTCTGTCTGTTCGTCTGTCTGTTCGTCTGTCTGTTCGTCTGTCTGTTCGTCTGTCTGTTCGTCTGTCTGTTCGTCTGTCTGTTCGTCTGTCTGTTCGTCTGTCTGTTCGTCTGTCTGTTCGTCTGTCTGTTCGTCTGTCTGTTCGTCTGTCTGTTAGTCTGTCTGTTAGTCTGTCTGTTAGTCTGTCTGTTAGTCTGTCTGTTAGTCTGTCTGTTAGTCTGTCTGTTAGTCTGTCTGTTAGTCTGTCTGTCTGTAATTTTAAAAAAAATTATATGACCTTATTGAAAGAATTATTTATGAACAACAAATTTCATTTGAAGGAAAAATCTGTGTTCAATTTTGGAGTTGTAGGAAAACGCCGAAAAAATTCAAACTTTTCCAATTGTCGAAAATTCAGAGTTTACCGTGGACATAGGACGTATGTCGCCTTTATAAGTGTATTTTACTCTATTCTTAGAAGAAATTTAAAGAAACAATTTGGGGTCGTTTTTGAGAAACTTTTGAAAATGACCGATGGCTTCATGTAATGTACCCTCAAATTTTCAAGAATGATTTTTAAAATCTCAAAGTTTCAACTAGAATCACAACCACAAGGGATTATTCAATATGGAAAAGATCGTACGATTTGTTTAGGCGCTAGTAGTGTTCACAGATGGACGGAGAGACGGACAGACGCAGACAGACTGACGTTTTGCTTTCAATTGATGTTTTGGTATCAAAGACCCACAAAACAGGAATTATGGTTACATCACGTGTTAGAGATTTTTTCTCTTAATTTAGTAACTGGATTTATCCACTCCTTTGTTTTCAGGGCCCGGCAATACATTTTTTCTGCCGAAAATTCGCCGTTTTTTTCGCGGAGCATTACATAACTTTCTCTATACTACGTATATTACTCCGTATGTATGTGCGTATACGAGAAAGTAAAAAGTTACGTAATTCTACGTAGGAAATCGGCTAATTTTCGACACAAAAAACTGTAATTTCCGGGCCCTGGTGTCAAAAAAAGTGGATAAATTCAGTTGATAAATATAGAATAAAATCCCTTTAGCATGTGGTGTAGCCAGAAGCCAGGTTTGGTGGGTAGTAAATACCAAAAAAAAAAAAGATTAATTGTAAAACGTATTTTCTTCTGTGAACAATGCTAGCGGCTAAACTGTTCAGGCAATTTTCTCCAAAGTTGATATTCCGCAAGCGATCTGGCTGATGTCGAGCCCTCCTGAATCCTCCAAGGCTGTCAAAACGCTTATTTTTTGAACCCGAAAAAGTGATTTTCCAAAAAACCTCTTTGTGAATCCGTCTTCGTGTGAGTAATTCTAGAGCCTAAAGTAAACACGATTTTCACCAAAATGGATATTCCTTAAACGATCTGGCTAATATTACGAATCTTCGAATGTGAAACGAATCTTTTAATTTTGAAGGTACTTTACACCAAACCCCATCATATTTACATAATTTCCTCAAAAAGAGCTCCAATTTTTCTGTAAATCTATTCCTTGAAGCACAAGATGTTTAAAAGTGGCGTACGTTCAATTTTGGGCGAACGATCTGAATTTTCGAAAATTGCAAACAAATACCTATTAACATTGTCGAAAACAAATATTAACGCTAGAGATTTTTGTTTCATGAAATCTCTTTTTAAAAAGAGATATTAAATTAATGTAAATTAAACACTCCACTCTTTCCTAGTAATGATCCACTCTTCACTAGTAATGATAGCTGCTATTGGGTCTAACCGCTTCCTTATTCTTTGGAGGGCTACTGTTTTTTTAAATTTTTTTCCAACAGTATTATCTCAAAAGTACTGGATGAGAACAGTTGATATCTGGAGTTGAAGGGATGGTGTTAGCTCCTATTGTAGGCCTGGTTCCTTGTGATTCCAGTGAAAAGTCAGTAACTGCACTGAAACAGCAGAAGCTTCCGCCAATTGATAATCATAAGTGAATCACCATGTACTGGGTAGGGAGGAGAACGAGGAAATCTATATGAATTGTCGCCTGGTCTTTCTTTCTCAGATAAACACTTGGATAGTTTATCAACATCAAATCGGAATTTTAGCGCCTTTGATGTAATATTAAACATAAAAAAATCCCTTCCAGTTGTCTGCGTGTTAATTTTTAGTGTATCAAAATAGCCCCGACACCCGTATTATTACATTAGCCTCTTAAGTTGTATCATATTAGCCCCACAAATTTGAGGCTGTATATATCATGACACGATTAATATTATTGCATTATTTTAACGCAGAAAAGAATATTAATTGTTTCTTAATGATAACCTATTTTCAAAAATATCGTGTCATAAAAATAACGAAGTAACATCAAAAGATTTATATCACGGTGGTAAAGTTTTTGACTGGAAAAATTAGGCATTTTAGTTTTGATTTTTTTCCTCCCAAATATTGTTACATTTTGAGTGTTTGCTATATGGTCATTATAATAGAATATATTTCCTATCATTTGTCATTTTCTTGTTAATTTTGGACATAAATAAATAACAACTCTTAAAGTGTAATACATTAACCCCAATTTTCTACTGTATAATATTAGCCCCGACTGATCTTTATAACATTGTCGAAAAACAATATGAACGCTAGAGATTTTTGTTTAATGAAATCTCTTTTTAAAAATAGATCTTGTATTAAGATAAATTGAACACCCTGTTGTTTTTTTTTAAACTGCAAATGCTTCACTTTCTTTTCGCATCGGAAAGGAGGTAGTCTTGTCGTGTACCTGGTGGTGAGGGGGAACCGTGTCAGGTGAGTTAACTTTAAAGACCCGAGTTCGAATCCCGACGGGTAGAAAATATTTTCTGCTGCAGTAGGTCTTTTTTTTGTTTCTTTTTTTTGCAGGTTCACATAGTCCGTATTGAATATTGCATAGCAATTACGAATAATACGTGAAAATGTATATGCTGTTGAGGCAACACTTGTTTTGAACATAAAACACTTTCTAAATAGTATGTATAGTAAGATAAACTTTATTTAGGTGAGTACACTTAGACTATTCACTTTGATTCTCTAAATTAAAACTTGACGTAACTGAGAACAGGGTCGTCATAAGAGTTATTATGATACATATATCCTTTATTTTTAAAATCTTAGGCCCCGAAACGCGCCTCAAATTAATTATTAATATAATAGCAATAGCTATTTATATATAATATAATTTCATAATTATTTCCAAAGAACCGGAAAGCCGTTCCGTCGCGTACCAACAGAAATCAAGCCTTTTATATACAGGATATTCGGGGAAGAAATGTCGAATCTTCGAAAAATAGCTGTTAAGACAATTTTAAGCTTATTTTGTCTAATTAACTACACGGATATTCCAAATGGCTAAGCCGCAATAAACATTCAAAAGTTGGTTCAGATATATGTTTTCTAGGCAACTCTTTGCGTTGTAGAAGCATATAAACACTTCATTAATATCTAAATTGTTTATGATTCACAAAATAAATGAATACATTTGATCAGAAAGAAAAATTAACCTAGAAATAAAAAAGCACCCAATTTTCACAGTTCGACTGCTTTTTTATTTCTCGGTTAATTTTTTTCTGAACTTATATATTAATTTATATTGTTAATAATAAACATGTTACATGTTTCTGGTCTGTTTACATGATTCTAGAATGCAAAGTTTTCCGTAGAAATCATATTTTGAAACCAACATTTGCGCGTTTATTGCAGCTCAGCCATTCAAAATATCTATGTAGTTTATTAGACAAAGTATGATTAAAATTGTTTAAACAGCTTTCGACGTTTTCTTCCCCGATACTCTGTATATCCATGCTTCTTTAAAACCAAAAACAATAATTTGCGTACTGAAAACTAATTAATTAAACCCATGGCAGTATAACTGTTAACATAAGTACTGTCACACATCTTTCGCAGGATAAGAAGTAAAATTTAAAGAAAAATTATAGTTCACATGAATTTTGACAAATTGCGTCTTACTTTCTATGATATTCAAACGGTAACATTATATTACAATATTCAATTGGTTAACAATTTCGGCTAAAGAGTCTTGTTTGATAATTCTCCAATTTCGTATTGTAATAAGATATCATATGATACTCATGTCGTAAATAACTATTTGACAACTATTATGTTTAGTGTATGTGTCTAGCAGGTTTTGTATTATTCTGAGAAACTGGATCATACGAATCACGTTTACTACGTTATTCACACAGGAGCACATGAATCTCAAAAGAGTATTTAATAATATAATCCTTGCTGATGAATCAACGTTTTATTGATGATTTTAATTTTGAAAATTTTCATTAGTTTGAATGTTTAAATATAGGTATCACATGTAATTAAATGTCTGTTAAACACGATAGCATTATAAAGCAAGAAACATTGTTTTTTGTATACCATCATTATAAACGACCCTTTTCGATACCCCGAATCGTGCATAATTCAGTATTTTATCGCACGCTACATGACGTCATCGCCATTATTAAACGCGACATGACGTCATCACACATTCAGCCAATAGTAGCGAGAGAATCGTGGGGAGGTAGAAGAAGACGGAACAGCCGACCATCGTTTTCTCGCACGGATGTCAACAATGCCATCTTGAATTTGATTTCTAGAGGGCGTTGGATGTCAAGCACCCGAGACGTCAGAAGAAAGTTGTTTCGCGAAATTAAGTTTGATTCTCTTGTAAATTTATAATGCTGTTATACAAAAAAATAGCGTATGCAACTCGTTTATAATGTTGCTTTATTGCATTCGTACAAATTTGAAAACTCGCTCCTAACGTCGCTCGTTTTCAAAACATGTACTCATGCAATAAAGCTTAACATTATAAACTAATTGCATAAACTACTATTTTCGTTTGATCATTCAACTTCATCAATCACTCAAAATTACTTTAATTTTCTCTGCTTATCAGTTTTTTAATCTCAGATCTTCGATGAAGACATGAATCAAATAACATCGTAGATATTTGAGTGTTTTAAAAATAATAACGTGAATAAATGCTTATATTTATTGAATTGGTTTTATAATAACCTGTAAAAACATGGGTTTTCTGTTGGTTTTGGGGATGTTGAAAACATTCAAATAGTAAAGGTAATGTTAAACTGGTGACCTTTAACATTGTTTATTTGATATTTTTCTTAGGGATAGTTTATAATGGTTAAACGTTTTCAAAGAGTGCACATTAGATACCTCGAATGGCCCGTTTCCGTTTAATAAACCGCAACGTTCTCCCTGTACAGATGGTCGTGCAAAATTGAAGGTTTTGATAGATTCGTAGAATGGCGGCCAACAAACCACCTTCGAACTCTGACGATACTGAAATGTAGTCTGTGTTGGGAAGGTCATATCACTTGACCACCAAGTTCGTTCTATGTATTTTCACTGGGAAATGCTAGTGCATTGATATTTACTAAACTGTAAACAAACGCTAAATCTCTTTGAATTGTTATAACATCTGTTTTGCTTTCTTTTAGTAATATCAACTCGTTTTACCAAATACGTGAGTTTGTTATATTTTTACACGCTACAATAATTTAATTTTACAAGTATTTATTTTCAAGCATTTAGGAATTCATGAAATTTCATTGAAACGTTCGCCAATCTAAAAACCTTTTAAATGTATATTAAATATATTAATGTTGTTTAAAAATATGTATTAACAATGCGTAGATTTAGCACATAAAGCTCTGATTTGAATATTATACAATGAAATCATCAAATTAACAGTTTTAGAAAGGAATGATAAATTGAATTGAAAATATTAACTTAAAGTTTATATACGTTTATTTAGAAAGTTCTATACTTGTGTAAATATTGTCATGTGTGATTCTACTCATGTGATCTTTCAAAACACAAAATTGAATATTTCTGTATTTGAAAACCTTAACACTACCTTCATCCAATCCAGTGCAGTTTATAGCAAACAGCTAAGCAATATGTTTCCCTATTTTTTAATGGTAATGGTTAAACAAGAGGAACAAATAGTTTCTGACTCTCGGTGTTAACAGGGGACTTAAAAAAAATTAATAATACAGTTATTCGGTTGCTCAACATCCCTTTGATAGAAAAACAGAAACAATTGTTTGGGCGTAATGCACCTTGAAAAATATTTTTTTTATAATCAATTTCTTTCCTATTTGATAAACATATCGACTTGCAAATTGTAGGACTTAAAAGAGAATATAAAAACCAAATAAAAGTTATGCTCATACTCGCCGTAAAAATACGAATTTAGCATAATTAAATTGGTCACAGAATTTGTTTACAAGCAAGTGCATTTTAAGCGTATGTGGCAGGCAAAAGCGCGGCATTGGAGAACTGTTTTTTCAGTATGCCCATCCCACGCTATTCTGCTAGCGCGAATGAATTAAGCGCAAACAAATGGGGTCTACTAAGATGTTAATTTCTTATAAACAATTACATATATCTCGAGAACGAGATATAATAGCACCGAATGGTTTCCGGAATTTTGCATCACATTTAAACGCCATTCAGATTAGACAATAAAAAAATTTGCTACAATTGCAAATTTATAAACAATTTCCAAATTTTGCAAATCTAAAGTGGGGAGAGTCTCCCGATGTCCCAGAACCAAAAACAGTGAATTAACAATTTTGCAACAATTTATAATTTTATAAACAAATTCGAAATTGCGTTAGAACGGCCGGGAAGGCTCCGCAAATTGTGCCTGAAATGAATATCTCAAAATAGAAGTTTGTCAGGAGTTACAAATCGATTACTAAAAGTTAGAATAATTGTTGCTAAAATGATAAATATTTACTGGTCTATAGACAATCATTCTGGACGGAAAACCCCGCTTAGAAATATTTTTTTCGTCGTGGCGTACGCGCAGGCAAACTATCTCCTTCGGCAGGGAAATATGACGATATTTCCGTCTCGTACGTAAACGAACTAGCCCCCTCCCCCTGAGACAGCGTTCTTTCTGCCCCTTGGGATGTTGCACCAATCACAGACAACTGTGGTTCTACCTGCTAGCGATTGGTCAACGCGTCCCTCCCCCTGCCCTCCCCCAGGCCGAGGGGTGTCCAAGTTTGTCGGCGCGGTGTGGAAGATAGAATTTTGAACAACATTTTTTCTGAGGGAGAGGGTACATATACAAATTGCAATATACACAACTCAGGAATATTGAATTCTTGAGTGAAAAGCTAGTATAAAGTATAAACTAATAGAACAGTTGTTACTAATCATGTACTTACATTTATATCAATCAGAATATAGCTATAGAAGGAAGAGAAGATAAAAGAAAAGAAAAAATCCCAAACCATTACAAGTTGTGTTGGCCAAATCAATTTTGTTACAATACCTTGAAATAAAAATATTGATGTGTAACAAGAAATGAGGTGGCTAACATTGCGTGAAGTAACCATAATCATAGCTTCAATATTAATTTTTTGTTAACCTTGTCTAAACATTGTTTTATCTTTCATTGTAATTTGAGTTTTCACCTTTACAATTCTCTTTGTTAACAGAAATATGTTACGTAGACACACTTGGCTAGCTTCCTTTTCTTTTCAACATTCAACTAATCGTAAATATGGAGAGGTGTGAAGTGATGCCACGTCAATAGACCACACTGCTTAGCAATCAACATGTTCCATTGTTACCTCCATTATATGTTGTGTGGAAAGCATTCTCAATTAATTTTTTAAATTCTGAGTGTTAATTTTTGAGTCACTTGAAATGTATAGTATATGTAAGTAAACATATGTTTCTGTATGTTTTTAATGTTTTCTGGTCTTGTGAATCTATTAACATAATTTCAACTTGCCAAAGTCCCATGAAGCTGCTTTCATTATTAGATTTATGGTCAAGAACTGTTTTTAAAAACATTTCTCTGATGGAAGAAATGTGGACTGAGAAGAAGCAGCTTGATTTTCATTTTTTAAATCCAAAGAATATTATTTAACTAATTTCTTTAAACTTGTCACAAACCCCTCTATTAATCGTCATGATCAAGTTGCTTTGTAAAAAATTCCATCAAACCATTCTTATTTATCTCAAATTTTTAATTGAAAATGTTCCACAACCTACTTGTACCATCTTCAATAGAATTCTATCAATAGAGCACATCCTTTTGGAATGCCCCGTATACATGTAAGACTGAAAATAATGTCTAGGAAATAAAAATTCCAATACAATCTTATCTTCGCCAAGTTTCCAATAAAAAGTGTTACAATTTTGTAAAACTATCGATATTTTTTCAGAATTGTAACTGCGTTACTGTACTAATCGCTCATGACCTATGCAGTTTATGAGATTTGAAAATAATTTTAAAAAATATTGGTTTTACAAAAAAAAATTATAAATAGTTCATAGGATTAATAAATATATTATATTTCACTGGTTGGAAATGAAAATAGCAAATTATTATTTTTATTTCAAATATATTAATGTATGTTTATATTATGTCAATATTAATGCTTATATTAACAAATGCTGTATTTTTCTTTTATACATTACAGTAATAATTTAACAAAAAATAATTCATTTGTTATTCAATCACAATATTTTATTTCTGCAAGTTAGCAGCTGAGAGGACCACGGAGGTTAAAAAATATCGCTACTAACACGAAGCATAGATTAATAGCCATGTTCATTAACACCTGTATTCATCCATGCACGAATCTGTATGAACTTCATGGTTTCTAGCCTCTTCGCTCACAATATTATACAATTTCGCGCTTGCAAAGAGTATACGACAGAAAATTTTAGACCCACAATGCTCCGCGGCCAGTATCAACCTCAGGGTTTTAGCATGAAAACTCGTTTAACTTAATCGAGTTTATGTATTCTGTGGTAAAACCGATGCGCATATAAACGGGATTATATTGCGAGTTTAATTTTAATCGTGTTTATTTTAAACATGATTAGCGAGATACTTAAACGAGTTTAGTGAAACCGGCCCTTAGTTCGCCGGTCATCGTCGTTCATCTTAGTTCAGAGGCCCCTGATCGCTCCCGTAGTTCGCCGGGCACTGCTCCTCGTTCACTTTCGTTTAACTATAGTAGATGGCAATGTTCCTCAATATATTTTAGTTTTGTTAATTATATGACCCAGCCATTCATCAGATAATTCTAAGTATTTAAATAAAAAAAATAAACTAAGATAAATGTTATTTTTTATTTTGCAGAATTGTCATTCAGGGGTATTGCAACACATGAAAAAGAAAATAGTTTATTTTACATGTAATGTTTTTATAAACCTCCTACAAAAACTTTACTTTTAGGGTAAGCAAAGCGTGCTACAAGTTCAATTTTTAGCTCTAGCACTAAAAGTGAGTCAATATTCGTTATATTCAGATTAAACAGAATGTAACAATGATATCAAAATACATTCTTCTAATCGGAGATCTGTTGATCTGCTGATCTTTGTACAACATGGATTTTATTCTATGTATGAATTACAATATAATGAAAGTCAAAAACGCTGACTAAAAATAGTGTGTAACACGTGGTAAAAGTGATTTTATTTTGTTCGTAGGCTTGCGCCATTCGGTTTATAGGCATCGTGTTGCAACATTTTCTACATGCAAATAAAATGCAACATTTACCACTCGTATCATAAATAATACTACAACTCTAATATATGCAGTTTCTGTGCATTCTTACAGCAAGTCAAACAGGGCAATTTTTATATCCATTAAAAACGTTTGCTGCAGAAGCAACTGCCTTGGTACCATGAAAAAAAGGTTCTTCATTCATGAAAATTGAATTCTATAACCTATTCCCAGCTATTCCCTGAGATATCAAACACCTTGTTGCAATATAAAATTACGAACTTTTGCATATACTTTTATATAATATTAATTCAATTGTAGAAAACATGTTTATATTTTGTGAGCGAAGTGTGTGTATTTTCTTATGGTCTCGGTTCATTTTTTGGCCTCGACTAACAGTCTCGAAACAATTTCAATTGCAACGCTGAAACAACACCTACGTCCCAAGGTCACCAGATTCCTTATGGAAAGATTCACCTTCGGAGAGATACAAATCTGCCTTATTTTGGCTCGAAACTTAGGGGGGAAGAAAGATAAGCAGTCAATAAAGCTGACACCGACACAGGGGCCGAAATTTTAAAATAGCTGAACGTTCACAAGAAGTTTAAGGGCACCTTTTAAGTACTTTCGCCCAAAAATATGTTTTTTTCGGTTTTGTGTAATTTTGATAGTCTGAAGTCTTCTCTTCCATAACATATTCGTTTTTGCTCAATTCGAATTAAAAGGAGTTTAAATGTCTATTTAAATAAGCATGTGCGCTCGGTTGACACTAACGGGTACGCCCACATTTGTGAGTATCGAAATTTCGTTACAGTTTTTGAGGCTAACTTTTTTAATTAAGATGAGGGCAATAGTTTGTTTTGTTGACGTTGACAGACCTCTATTATCTTCAGATATTCGCTTTAATTTCTTCATAGATCTTTAGCAGATCTCGCACTATAGAAGAGATGTTTACATAGTGAAACCAAAATGTGAATGAATTATTCAATAATGTTATTTGGTCAAGGGTCCCAAATGAGTATTTGTAGGAACAGAAGTACTCTCTCTCGGTGTACGTGATAGTATTTTAATGTTTAATGATAGAAATATTGGTAGAGTTAAGGTTCTACAAAAGTTGCGATTCAAATTAGGAAAAATGATGATCTTATGTCAAGTAACTGATGATCACAGAATTACATTAGGTGACAAAGACTATCAATTATTGTCTAAAACTGCTTCTGAAGACAAAAAGTAAAAAAGCATCAGGAACTTGAAGTTGTGATCCAGAATATGGAGTTGGAATGCAGAGGTACCACTAAACACTTTACTAGTTGTTTTTCGTAACTTAAGTTTCTTGAACAGTGTTTCTTTTCTCAGAAAATATTAACGGCAAATTACTGAAATTTGTACCACGTAATTAATAGATTGTTCTGGTAATATTGACATTTTTCATTGATGTAGTTTAATTAGCAAAGTTTTTAATTGGTATACTAGTGAGAACCCGTCAAAATTTGACGGTGAGATCTGAGATAAATTTAAAATACTGTACCCAGACTAATGTTCACAATATATTTTGCATTGTTTGGATCTTGAGGGTATAACGAAGATATTCTGTGATGAGTTCCCAAAATTTTGAACACGTATGGCCCATGACCAGATGGCAATGCAATATCGGCACAAAAGATATAGCACTATTATACTGAAGGATATTATTTCTTAAGTTTTTTGATGTGTCATCATCTCCTATAAACAACTGATTTCTTCTGACATATTGCTCGAAGGTATACTTATTTTCCCATTTAAGCAACAGAGCAAATCGTTTTCAGAATTTCTCTCACATGGAAAGTACAAAGCAGAACAAAACACATTTCATAGACAATGAGCCAATAGAAAACGAAAAGACCTCACTATCACGACACCTACGCTGACTTTCTCTTTCCCTGCGTTCAGTTAATGTACGTTTGCGTCTTTTGGAGCGCGTGGACAACGATTTGGAATTCGACATAACCTGTGTACAACTTCACTACTTAAGTACAACCCAGCAAAATCCACTGTGTGAATGTTCTCTACAAAATACACCACAGAAGCAAATACATGCAAACTGTCAACACCACAATGCAATTATTACACTGAAACAAAACCTTGACGAATTGTAAACAAATCTCAACAATCAAAACAAAACATCAAGCAGCGTGGACTCACATCTATGGACTCATGTATATCGATTTTGAAACTGCCACCCTTTGAAAGAAAACAATTGACTATTGATAAGCGGACTATTAAAGAATGATTTAATTAATTTACACCGTAAATGTTGGTGAATCAACACAAACAATATCTGATAACACATCTAGGGATCATATTCTTTCATTCAAAAGAAAAAATAGAATAATCGGTTCAGTAGAAGCTCTAAACGAAGCCATGGCAGAATACCTTATTTTTTTAAATATATCGATGTTGAAATGTGTACACGATTATTTAAATATTTAAAAAAATATAAATTGTTCCATTACGTTAAGAAAGTTACAAAAATGTCCAGATATGTAATAATGTGCAAATAATAACAGTGAAAAACTTTATTCTTGTATCATAACTAGTTCTTTAGAAAAAGGAACTTACAATGTTCCCCTAAAACTAAAAATTTTGACGCCACCCAATAGGTAGGCGTCAAAATTAGTCTAGTCTTGTGCATAAATATTTGTACTATCTCTAGAAAATCGGGCTGTGACAATTTCATAACAGCTGCATATTTAGAAGGAGTTCAAAACTAAAGCACTTGTGCATAGGCTATTGCTTTCATAAACCGTTAATCAAACAATTTTTCGGAAAATGTGATTATTGATTTAAGCAAGCCAAGGAAGCCACATTGCCCAAAAATCTCTCAGAAAAACACGGAATCCCGCAAAATGCATTCTCTTCCTGCCAGTCGACCCTTTTTTTTCCACCCAATGTGGCACCTCTGTCATAGAGAAAAGATGTATTTAGAGGGCTCATGAGGCTTGTTTCCAGCTACCTCCTTTGAATAGTTTCCCGTCCGCCGATAGAAAGCGCCAACGTCGCGAAGTGTGAAGGGAAGAACAGGACTGGCTGTAGGTGGGGGGTATTTGTAGGAAATATCGCGCGGTGCAGAGAGACACGGAAAGGGGGTGTTGTATCCATGCCGAAGGGAGGCTCTCGGGTGGGTCGGCCGACCCAGCTTTATATTATTTCAGTTATTGTTTTAAACACAGCTCTGAAATACAGAGTCGAAACGTGTACTAACCCAGAAAGACTATACATAACTTATAACGTAACTCTCCCATTGCAGTACAGTAGCCTATATTCACAATATAGGAAGTGTGGGTTACGGACCTTTTCAATGTTAGGCTCATTTTTCGTCAGAGGCGTAGTAGCTAACTGCCTTGGTGATATCGTTATGTCGTGAACTCGTAGGTTCCTTAGATGTTTTTACTCAATTCCTGTTTTCCTTAGATTTTTTTACTCAATAATAATTAGCAACGTGCAGGTCTTTTAACACAATTTTGTTTACATCCACATTGCTGTGGATTTTTTATTCTTCATTATTCATGTAGCCCTAAAAAGGGCCGTTTCTCTCTTCAATAAGAGGACCAAAAGCCACCGTCCTCTATCATGGCTTGTAATCTACGCGGAAGTGAAGCCACCAACGTAGCAGGATAGTTGGGACCATGGGCTACCTCCTCCCATGCGTCAATCACATCCCAGAGAGCATCTGCCGTGGATGGGGGTGGATTTGGCCAAAATTCTGCCATGACACGCTTCGTCTCGGCTCACATATTTTCAATTGGGTTCAGGTCAGCTCCACGAGGAGGCCAGTCCAGAACCTGTACTTCCTCCTGCTGTGCAAGCCATTCCTGAACCAATTTACTTTTGTGAACCGACGAGTTGTCATGTTGAAAACACACTTCTCCATCCAGATACATTTGTCGCACCGACGGAACCATAATATCTCGCAAGACATGGAGATATTGGGTGCCGTCGAGGTTATATATCCTGTGGAGAACTCCAATGCCACGTGCAGAAATCCATCCCCAACACACTACAGATACTCTTCCAGATCGCGTACACTGATGCACATATTCCGGATAATGACGAGTCCCCCGAGGTCTGTACACTCGTACTGGCCCGTCATTTGCAGAGGAAAAAACCGACTCGTGGGAGAAAAGTACATTTCCCCAGTCGCGGTGAAGGTTGTCCTCGGCAAATGCCAACCTGTAGGGCCTATGATCCTCGGAGAGCCTCTCCTTAACCGCTGCCTCGCGGGACCGAAGTCCCGTGTCCCTTAAGGCTAAATGTATCGACACGAGTTCAATCTGTCGCTACCATGTGGCAGCACCAAAATTAGCAATGCGACACGGTGAAAGACTGCGGGCATGTCGCGCGGCGCTTCAAGAGAGGGGAAATGCGAACGGTGGGTTCCGTCCATCAATAAACGAAAATATTTTCTAAAGTTAACTATCCACTCCACGCAATTTTGCGTAGTGTAACGATTCTGGACAATGTTCTGAAATAACATAGTATAATGTTCTATGCGAAGTGCTAGCAGTACGTTTTTTCGAAATTTTGATTGATAAAAAATATTGGCAGCATGCATTGTAATACAGTCTAGTTTTTTGATATTACAATTGTTTGGTGATGGAAACACGAGAATAGCGTTCGTAAAAAAAACTTAATTTTAACTTACGTCCATTGAACAAAATAACTTCTTTACCGTGTGATAAGTTGAAGCCCTGATGAGTCCCAACGAAAAAAGTAATTTTTAATCCATTAATCAGGTACTTTATGATGAAATGAAGCTGAATTCTAACAGTATAATATTTTGTTATTTCGAAAGCAAGAAACTCGCCAAATGATGACATTAAGCGACAGTGTTGTGTAATTTTAATTTTTCCCCACTTCCGAGGCAATATTCCGCGTCCGTTTATTTTCAGACTCCGAATTTACCATTAGAGAAAGCGTACCTCTGCATCTTCGTTCTGGTAGACGAAGTCATTTTCTTGAGAAACTTGAATAAAATATGTCAATTGTTTAAACTTAATTTAATTAATTTAAATTAACTTAAGTTCATTCACAATTAACTTTGTAATTACTGCGTAATTACATGAATTCAAGCGGATTGCTAAGGCTGTATTAGTATTTTGTGATATTTTTGGATTAAATGAAAAAAATAGTTCACGCATTGTATGTGAACTAATTTTCCAATTCATTGAAAATTTAATTATTAAATGGTGTCTTCTCGGAAGAATTAGTACTATATTTTTCAATTCCTTTAATACGATAAAATAATATTTACAATTTTTTTCTCATGATTCTAAACACTTAAGAATTGTATTCTACAACTTGTAAAAAATCGATAATAACATAAATGTATAAACCAGTTTTTACAATATATATTTATATCACGAGACATGAGATTTGAAATTCAACGTGCAATATTTCCTGTAGCAGCCGTCGACACTGTCGGTTTTGGGGAAAGTGTCCTTCGCGGCCTTTCCCCTGTCCTCGAAAAAGTATGACGTGAAATAACGTAACGAAATGTAATCAATCACGAAGCATTTATTTATTTATTTTACGTCAAAAAAGTTAAAAATATGACGTGCTATGGAGAGAAGTGAATTTTTTGCACGTTTTCAAAATTCTGTTATCTCTACACTAAGCCATATACTACTTTAAATTTTAATACAGAAAAAACGCCCGGATATAATTAAATCTATTTTCAAAGATAAATCAACAATAAATTTTGGGCTCTTATCCATCCTTTGTCAGAGAATAATCCTTTCGGGCGGTAAAATGGCAACGATAATTGGAATAACTATATTTCCCACTGATTTCTAGAAGACTTGCACAGATAATGAAGTTACATTTACATCCAGAAGCAAAACAAGAGGCCATCTCAGCATTTGATCAATGGAACAGGGAAACTGGACGAAAACCCGATCGAGATGGAGGTCATTGACCCGATGTTGCGGTACAATACTTGTTACAGGTTGTTTACATTGATACAGTCCAAATGATAAATAATGTATTAAATATCACTGTTAAAATAATGTTACTTTTCTTGTGACGCTCAGTATCGTCTCTAATTTTATGGAAACTTATGCAGCAGAAACGATTTACTTAGGATGTAAACTTTTATAATCGTTATTAATCTAATCAAATTTAACAGTTTCATGTCATCTGACAGTGTTGTAAAATTATGTACAAGTATTGTATGTGAATTTTTTGTAATGAGATGTTGATACTGTGACCTGATGAATTTTATTTCTACGTCGAATGTTATAGTAATAGACATGGGCATTTTCTGATAATATATTTCTGCCCTTAAGCAAGTCATTTTTTTATCAAAACCACTGCTATGTTAATAAACAGACAAGCTAATAGTAAAATTCCTAGATTAATGAAGAGAGGCTTACATGAATCACGTGGGTGGGATTTGGTTATTATTCGTACAATTCGTTTTTGTAATCAAAGTCTGGGAGCTGTAAGATGTACTTCCCGAGAATATCATCTATATATTTAAAAAATTAAGGTATTTTGCCATGGCTTCGTTTAGAGCTTCTACTGAACCGATTGTAGTATTTTTTCCTTTAAATGAAAGAATATGATCACTAGATGTGTTATCAGATATTGTTTGTGTTGATTCACCAACATTTACGGTGTAAATTAATTAATTAAATCATTCTTCAATAGTACGCTTATCAATAGTCAATTGTTTTCTTCCAAAGAGTGGCTGTTTCAAAATCGATATATTTGAGTCGATAGATGTCCACGCCTTCATGGTGGCGCTGCTTGATGTTTTGTTTTGATTGTTGAGATTTGTTTACAATTCATCAAGGTTTTGTTTCAGTGTAATTATTGCATTGTGGCGTTGACAGTTTGCATGTATTTGCTTTTGTGGTGAATTTTGTAGAGAACATTCGGACAGTGTTTTGCTCGGTTGTACTGAAGTAGTGAAGTTGTTCACAGGTTATGTCGAATTCCGAATCGTTGCCCACGTGTCCCAAAAGACGCAAACGTACATTAACTGGACGCAGGGAAAGAGAAAGTCAGCGTAAGTGTCGTGATAGTGAGGTCATTTCGTTTTCTGCTGGGTCGTTGTCTATGAAATGTCAGTTTTGTTCTGCTTTGCACTTCGCATGTGAGAGAAATTCTGCAAACTCTGTGTTGCTTAAATGGGAAACTAAGTTTACCTTCAGGCGATATGCCAGAAGAAATAAAAATTGTACATAGGACATGATGACACATCAAAAAACTTTAGAAATAATATCCGTCAGTATAATAGTGCTCTTTCTTTTGTGCAATTTGGCACCGATATTGCATTGCCACCTGCCTATGGGCCATACGTGTTCAAAATTTTGGGAACTCGCATCACAGAATATCTTCGTTATACCCTGAAGATCCAAACAATGCAACGTATTGTGAACATTAGTCTGGTCACAGTATTTTACATTTATCTCGGATCTCACCGTCAAATTTTGACGGGTTTTCACTAGTTTAAATTAATTATCATTAAATAAAATTCTATACCGGTAGCGGTAGCTCAGTGCATCAACTGTCACTGCAGCGTCTCTAACCGGGAGGTCCTAGGTTCGAGTCCTGAGGGCGGCAGGATTTTCGACACTAGCTTTTCAGCTAGGTCGAATTCAGTGCTGTCTGGAGAAGAATTCTAGCAACCGGCTGCTCTGATCGGTAGTTTTCCGTGGTTTCTCCGATCAACCCCAGGCGAATGCCGGAGCAGTACCCTACCGAGCGGTCCACGGACCGCGCGCGATCTGTCCTTCCTCTTCCTTGTCCTATCCTCTCCCCTTACACACACACACTTACACTAACATGCACTACACTACCACATATTCCGGGAGACCGGTCGGGAGCTTAGAGCTTGTCTCGGCTGGGGCAGTGCCTCTCCTGCATCAGCCACCCTGCCAGCGGGGCAGATCACCGCCATCTCCCGAGAACAAACATGCACTGCACTAACG
Organism: Teleogryllus occipitalis; assembly: GCA_011170035.1. NCBI lineage: Eukaryota > Metazoa > Arthropoda > Insecta > Orthoptera > Gryllidae > Teleogryllus > Teleogryllus occipitalis. Next base: position 17,611 of record BLKR01005892.1, read on the forward strand.
GGACTAATGACCAAGCAGTTGACGCGCCCGGAAACACGAAAAAACCAAAACCAAACCTAAAATTCTATATATCATAAAAATATTTAAATTAAATTATCCGTAAAATCATTTGAGCAGTTTACTTTCTAAGGTATGCGTAGTTCATCCACGTCTTGCGTATTATAATTGTATGTTATGTTATGCAAAATCGCACTCTGTCCTCGAGAAGATTCCCCTCAAGACCCCCAGACTTTCTCTCCCCCCCCCCGTGGATTTCTTCCTAGCATGAGCAAGGCCAAGTGCCGCTTGAAACATTTTTCCCGTTTTTCGAGTTCTCCGCTTCAGCCAGTTTTTTTTATCAAATGAACTTAAATAATTTACACTTCTTTCTTATAAAACCAATCTAATCACAAGAGCTACGATAAAATTGAAATATTCTACATCTATACTAATATATAAAGACAGAAGTGCGTTGTCTTCCAGCGCGGTAATCTCAATTATATGAACCAATGCTGATGAAACTTTTGTGCTAGCATCCTTTAAAGGCCTGGAGTACTATAGGCTATGATTTACAAACATAAACGGTAATATATTTTCAAAATAATTACTTTTCTGGACATTTTTCGCCTAGCCTTACATCACAGATTCAAGAGTGCATCAATGGCAATAGTTAAGCTGCGCGCCACCAGAGGATGACGTCTGAGATCTACTACTGATTTCATCAATGTCCAGAATTATTGCGAAATTCATTAGTTTGAATAAGGTTATGTAATGTCCCTGTGTGAATATTTGAAAGAAAGCCGTAACTGAAGAAAATAATGTCAATGTTCATGTATTGCTCTTTGTCCGTATGGTCCGTGTGGTGTCATATACTAAGTGGCAAGAAATCATTGTGAGTTTGAAAGTGTTTAATAATTGAGGTAGGTTGAGAGAATAAAAAAGTACAATTATATACAGTACAGAATATACAGTAATGTAGTGCAGTGTACAATATACACATATTATATACAATCTAAACGTCTTCTTTTACAGAAATTTGTGACAACTGAATTGTTAACGACTAAACGACTGTCACAATTGTCAAAAAATATTACAAATGCCAAGAGATGGGCAGTCTACTAACATTTTGAATTGGTTACTCAGAGGGAAGATCGACTTGCTGAAGTACTTACTCGCCCCAATGAAAACAATACTGTAAGAAGGGGAGAAATGTGAATAATTCTCTAAGTAGTAGAGCAGCTGTTTATTAGGACTCTCAATTTGACTATTTACACTGTTCTTAGGTTCAAAATGGTAAAATGAAAAGTGTGTATATGTTTTCAGTCCATTCAGTAAATTTTTTTCTTCAATATGCGAAGGCAGTTTGAACAGTGGTGTGTAATTGAGGAATGATCATTTACATACTAAGACTAATCTGTACAGTTGTTTGTCATTAATTGCAGTTGTACTTTTTTCTTCTACATGTGAAGAAATTTAGTGCAGTGGTTGGTAGTTAAGCAATGGTCATTACAATATTAAGACTAATATGTGCAGTTGTTTTACGTGTCACTGGCTCCTAATGAATGAATGAATGAATGAATGAATGAATGAATGAATGAATGAATGAATGAATGAATGAATGAATGAATGAATGAATGAATTCATATATATTTTTCAATAAATAATTGGAAAAAATTAATTTATCTAAAATATTTTGTCTAAGCAAATCTGGGAGTCCTTTGTTTCTCTTTTTCAGTATTCATGTTCATATTGGTAAAATGGAAAATGTTTGTATGTTTTCAGCCCACCCAGTAAACGTTTTTCTTCAATAACTTTATTTACATATTAAGACTAATATGCGCTATTGTTTTGCATATCAATGGCTGCCAATGAATGATTTCATCCATATTGTTCCATAAAATATAAGAAAAACTTTATTTACCTAAAAAAAGTTTGGGCAAATATATAAATCTGGGAGCTCTTGGTTTCTATTATTCAGCTCTCACGTTAAAATTGATACAATGGAAAATGTTTATTTGTCTTCAGTCCACCGAGTAAAAGTTTTTCTTCAACATTTGAAGGAGTTTTGTGCAGTGGTATGTATTTTCGGAATGACCATTTACATATTAAGACTAATCTGTAGAGTTGTTTGCATATCAATTGCTGTTGTACTTTTTTCTTCTATATGTGAAGAAGTTTAGTGCAGTGGATGATAATTATAGAATGATCATTTATTTATTATGACTAATATGTGCTTTAGTTTTGCATATCAATTGTTCCCAATAATTGAATTCATCCATACTTTTCTATAAAAAATAGGCGGAAATTAATTTCTCTAGCAAAAAGTGTCTGAGGAAATAAATAAATCTAGGAGTTCTTGGTTTCCATTCCGGGTTCTTCAGCTAGTCTTTTCATTAAATATTTCATTGCCACGCGGCTCCGACATCTAACGAACAAAAAATCTACGGAATGGGATATACACTACTACAGTCCTTGGACTCCCTTTCTAAAGGAACTTCCATAAATATTTCGACGACTACCGCGACGAAGTGTAAAGGGCGCAGAAGCTGCCGAGGGGCAGTTCCGGAGGCCCACGCCAGACCTCTACGAGGAGCGCAGCCAACAATGACGTCAGCAGCCACGAGGCCGGAGTAGACATCTGGGACAACACGAGTTCTTCCCCTCTCAATGCAAACCAAATCCCAAGAAGTCACGACAGAGCTCCGAAACATCTGCGCCTCCTTGAAACACGCTGAAAGCAATCAGCTTGCGAGGTGGCACATCAGACACGTGCACAAAGAATACCCCCATCCAAAAAAATCCTTTCACACATCAACCTCCACTCTTGCCTTGTACACAAAAAACAATTCGACATTAATATTGACAAAATATTAACATTCAACTTCCCTCTTCAAAAATTCAGTTCTACCTTCACAGTCTTCTCAGCAATTTGGGGGCCATTCTTTTTTCCGCAGAAATTAAACGCCTACATTATCTAACCCATTGCATTCTAACAATTTACTAGAAGAAAATATTTGAAAATTATACCAATTTCAAAGTGCTAAAAGTTTGGCATAAATCCGACGAGGATGAGAAAACCAATATTAACACCTACAAAACTACAGCATTTTCCCAAAAAAATTTAATTAAATGTGAAAATTTGTATTATGGTTCAGTAAAGGTAAAATTTCCTTTCAACTCTGAATGCCTACTAGATAATTCCATTGTAATTTGGCTGCATCTCTGAAATGAGTATCATGTGGTGGCATACACACATTTCCATGAATTTTTACACACATTCGAATTTCAAATAAGTAAGCACAACATCTACAAAATCCATGAAAAATCTCTACTCTCATGAATATTAACTTACAGTGTAATAAAGTTCACTCAACAATGTGATACCAACAATGCTAGTTTTGCATCTACATGTTTGTCACAATTATTTTGAAGATGTTAAGTTTATTACACGTTTGTTTTCTAAAAATACTCTTACCAAAAGTACCAAGCAACGATTTCATACATTCCTGTTAAACATAGCAATATTATTTCAGTTTTTCGAACACTGAAAGGATATATTCACAATTATTTGTTTTGAATGTGATCGAAACCGTTTAAAAATGAAGAGAATTTTGCGTTTAGATAGGACATAAAATGTCCACAATTTTAACACCCTTCCCCTTTGTTCAAAACTACGTTCGCATAAAAATGAACTAGCGTAAACCGTTCATTAAGCAAATGTCCTTCCAGTATTTTAAAATCTCGACGACCTTACCTTGGCATGACGCTGTGTTGGCGATCTTCCTGCTTCGTATCACGACGCTCCGTCCTTTCGCACGTGGAGGAACCTGGGCGGTCCCAGCGGTGGAGAATTCGGCAAGACTCGGCACACAGCACTCCCACATCACAAAATCCGACTGCATCTGATTTGCAATTCTCCGAGTGCCCTTCTGGCCAACTCGCGCATCCCCGTCGCCATGTTGCTTGCAAGCACAGCCACCCCGTGCGTCCGCGTCCACGGCGGAGGAAAGAATGAGAGCGCGTGGAGGGGCGCATCTGGTGACGTCACTCCGATCGCTCACGCGACTGAAGCGCTCTCATTGGTGCTTGTTGGAACCTGCACTCCAGCTGTTCTCCCCCAGCGCGAGCAATGCAGTTGCGGCGATGTGATCGTCCCCGACACCCAGATCACTCTGAGGGACCAGGAGCAGACTACTGCGGTTCACTATTGGGCACCGATTCAGAACAGGAGTACGTCTCGAGGAAATCCATTACCTGAGAATACTTCCATCAACTTCCTGTGAAACCATCACCACTCAATCCTTTATTTTCAATTAACTCCCCTTTGTAAGTATCTCATAGGAAGCCTGACGTGTTTCTCGCAAGTTCACCTGAAACATTTAGATATTTTAATTTCTAATTATCAAATTAGTAGTAAAAAATGTTACGTTTAAATTACATTTAAAAGGATGCAAACAGTAGGAGATAGTTTCAAATAAAATATCCTGCCCCAAACATTGATCAGTAACCACTATCCTTTATTTTTTGGCACAATTCTCCAGGATATTAAACAAGTTGTCATCGTAACATATTCTATACTTTTACACTTTTACTAAACTTTTACACTTTGCATATATATTTTATGGTCTATTTTATTTTTTTGACAATCATCAAAAATAAAAACTGCACAATTGGGTTGAGTAATAAGATAAAGTATTTAACTAAATCATTTAATGATTCTTGTTTTCATTAAATCTTAAGTGATGAAGTTTGGTCCAAAACTCGAAATGAAGAACATTTTCTTTATCTTTATTCGGTCATTTTTTCATCAAAAAGTTAGTTGCAATATTTAATACAAACGTTTTTTCTTTTCTTAAACTTTTAACATTAAAATTCTAGATAATTATTCTGATTAAAAACTTCAAACATTGCTGAAGTTGTCTCTGGAACACTATGCACACTGTACTCTCACTTCACTGGAGCAATGCAAGGTACAGAAATTACAGAAGGATTATAATTCAGGGACTTTGGTAGGAAGAACCCTTGGGGGTAAAACTGAAATGACTTCCATTTTTAACATAAACCTTTAGGTAGTGGTGGGTCTAGACTCACCCACCATGGCCACAGAAATATTAACATTATTATTGATGGATGAAAATAATGTTGGGCACATAGCAATAATAGATTTTATTCATAAAAACCTCTCAGCAAACAAATGGGATCATCTCTTGCGCCGAAGATAGTCTACTGGATGAGGATGTTACAATCAGCGTTCCCTTTATTCGAACACATGAACTGACAGTGGTATAATGCAATATTATTTCATATTATAACTCCTATAAAATTGTGATTATCGATTCTTTTCATTCACAAAGAACTCATCAAGCTTAAAACATCGATATTAAACATCGGGTTTCATAAATATTTCATTTTTTTACGAAATATGTTCATGTGTCTATACAAAATCTCTGTTTTGAAAATATCAACATCAATGTTGAATCCCTATTCTCGACACCTAAATGAGGATCGCCGATTTAATACTTTTGCATTCTGACTCACATTCCCTAATAGGAGGTTTATCAGTGAGACTTGTAAACCACATTTTACTAGTAGTATGTTAAATGTAATAAAGTGAATTGCTACTCGATTAAATGTTACTGAAAAGCGTGTACGATGATTAGAAAAATTGTATCTCAATGAAGAAATGTAAAAGTTGCCGAATTAATAACTGTATAACAAAAGATAATTTATCCGCCTCATAAACCTATTCCTCTTCTAGTGTGGTGTTTCTAAGGGTTAACGTTTTATTGCTTTCATGACAATTTAATGCATTAAAAATACATAAATGTGTCACAAAACAATGATTTATACTACATCCTTGTAATTTATCATTTACGTAGTTTGTAACAAAATTACGCACCAGGAATTACTTATTGCCATCTTCAAGTTTATATAAATACTAGCTGGTGTACCCGGCGTTGCTCGGGTTTATAGTAAATTATTAGACAGGGAGAGGAATTCCATTTTTTCATACCCTGCGGTGGGGCCTACTATCTCTTCTGTTGTATCCCTTCTCCGCCCTGCTCCTCCCTGCCATGCTCTGCATGGCCACGCTTCGACAGCCCTGTCTTCTCTTCACCCCCATTTAGAAATTTCCGGTCTACCTCGCTCACTTTTTTACAAAAAAATATATTTTTCTTATTTGGGCTTCCAGCTCCTAAACTTTCTTCACTTTATAACTAAAAACAATGAACAATTCTAAACTACAGAATAAAATATTTGTAGACTCACGTATATTTTGTGTTGTTTTTTTTTTGTGGAGTTTCATATATTACTTCCAATACTGTCAATAAATCGTCACATTGTAAAACTTACTCTTTTTTATATTTTGTCTTCTCTTGTATTCATAAACAAATATTTGAAATTGATCTGTCAAATCGTGACTTTGAAGGGACTGACTGTTTTAAGCGAAGTTTAACATGCCAGAGTTCTCGCACGGAGACGCTAGAAGATAGATATGGAATATCAATGTATATGTCAAAACGTAATTGACGAATCATAATCATAAATGTAAATGAAAGTATCAACATTGAACTAATTGCCAGTATTTATAATTATTTTGAAGACGAAATATATATATATATATATATATATATATATATATATATATATATATATATATATATATATATATATATATAAAGTTTTAACTACGTGTAGAATAAAAATTATTTTTTTACGTAAATCAATTAATCATAACATTGAAGCATGAGAACAATACTGATCCATCAACATGTACATTATGGGTACACACTAAATTGACAATGTTCTGAACAAAACCGTATTAGCTTCATTATTTGATCTGAAGTGCTATATATTAAGGATCTTGAAATGTGAATAACAGAAACCAATTCATGCGTTGGGAGCAATTGCAATGCAAAATAATAGCACAGATTAGTCTCAATATGTAAGTGATCATTGCTTAAAAACATACTACTGCACTAATCTTCTGCACATAATGATAAACAAATCAACTGGATGAAACCAAAACATACAAACATTTTACATTTTACCAATTTGAACATGAGAACTGTGTAAATAGTCAAATTGTGAGTGCTATTGAAAAGCAACCCTACTACGTAGAGAATTATTTACATTTGCATCTCTCCTTGCAGTATTATTTTCAATAGTGCGAGTGAGTACTTCAGCAAGTCGCACTTATCTTAATAGCCGATTCAAAACGTTTATAGACTACCCATCTATTCGCACTTGTATAGTCTGTTTTGACAACTTGACACTCGCATTGTTTCGAGCAATTCAATGTTTACAAATTTCTGTAAAAGAAGAGGTTGTTTAGAATGTATACGATATCTATATATTGTAACCGCTCAGACGTTTACATCACGAAAATATAAATTTATTTTCGTTTAATACATCTATCGGTATCTATTAGACCAGGAAGTTATCAGGTAATCCGACAGGTTACGCCCGATGATGGAAGAAAATTCTTTCCAACATCGATTCTCAAGTAGTTCACGAGACAGCTACGAGTAGCGCTCGTAACAAATTCGCAAGCGCAGATGACGAAATATTCAGTCATAGGAACGGCCGAAGGACCAATGGGAATTTAGTAGGCAAGATTTACTGAATTTTAACCTACTCAAAGGAGATCCTGCGTGCTATTTTACCACTTTTTCAAATTTGTCCGAAAGCACGAAAACAGTTTTAAAATTAGCTTCGGCGATTTTACTTGGTGAAATCTATCAAGGTGACAAACGCCGTTTTGAGATCAAAAATCGAGTTGCAGGATAAAAGAGCTCGTGCGTAATCTCGGCTCATTCTTTCTGGTGGTGGAATGATAACGGAAGATCTTAGAAGTAAAATGTATGTAAAATAAGATGTTAGGACATGAAATATTGATGATATCTACACAATTAGTTCAATTTTCTTTTTGAAATCGGTTTCCAAATCGGAAACGATATTTTGAGTAATGCCTCAAATAATTTTTTGATGGTATGCGAAGGAAGACGGAAATATGTGAACGAGATATATACCTACTACTACTATTACCAATAATACGAGACCGTATGGTTGTGTTACAGCATCACTAGTTTGATATGTGGAGAAAAATATATTGAGATTGAAAGGGACGAAAGCATAAACCGTCTGCCTGGCTTGCCTACCTAAAAGGTCGGCCGCCGGGAGCGGCTGCCGGCTGCCGGCCGCCGGCTGCATGGAGGGAGGGCCCACAAGGAACGGGTGACGCAACGGCGTGGAGCGGGAAGGAGGGGGAGGTGTTATCCAAATTTCACTTTACGCCGCTCCTATTCATCCGATTTGCATGATTGACACGGCGTTGGATTCAGGAAGCACGTCGTCATCGTGCTATAAGCCGTTTTTCAAAGCACCATTCGATTTTGTCATTTGAGTCAAACTAGTTGACATTTCTTTTACACACCAGGTTATCTCACTGCTTAGACTATGAGAGAGAAAATAACAATTAACTTTAAAAACAGAAGAACAACGCGCCCGCCAAATTGCACAGATGAACATAACGGAATATGAAACTGCGAAAACCACAGCCTTCAGGGTCAATAGTTTCATGGCTATTTCTAATTATGTGCAACTATGGGACTTCTGAAAAGTCAGCCGGTCTCTGTTGATGCTCATTCAAAACGCAATACTCTAAACAAAAAAACACACATTTTCAATAAATAGTATATCAAAATGTTCAGAAAAATATAAAGATTATTTTAAGATTAAAAACAAAATTCGATATTCTACTCATTTTTGTGGTGGAATATCACATTAAAAAAAGAAAAAAAATTGAAGCCATTTCTGAGAAAATTTTGAAAATGTCCCTGGAACTTCGTGTGTAGTACCCCGAAAGTTTGAAGAAAGGGTTCTAAAATCGCAGCGTCTCGAATCGAGCCAGATCGACCGAGGAATATTCATTTTGAAAAAAATACTGTTGATGCGGTTATGTTGATGATGTTAGGCGATTGTGACAGATGGACAGACACATAGACAGGCGGACGACCAGACTGATGGACGGACGTTTTGTATTCAATTTTTTCGTATGAAGGACCCACAAAACAGGCATTCTGTTTACATCACGTGTTAGAGGATTTTACCCTTAATTTAGCATGTGCATTTATTCACTTTTTCGTTATAAGTGCCCGGCAATGAATTTTTTTCTGTCGAAAATTCGCCGTTCCTTCGCGCAGCATTAAATAACTTTCCCTATACTGTAAACGATAAAAATATACTGTTAGAGATTGATCGTGAGCTCGTGGCTGAATGAAGACTACAAAAGAAAAAAAAAGATGTGACCATAGAAAAAGATATAATTGCGCTATTGTTGCAAAAAAACTCAATAATGACAATGCCATTGACCCTTAAGTAAACTAGAGGTGTTAGAGAATGGCATAGACTTTCTCATAGTAAAGTTTTGTAATTTTCTTTATGTGGTCTGGCTTTAAGATCATGCTCAATTCTCTGCCATAATAATCGGACGAAATATATTTTTTCACATTTTTCAACTTTTAGCTTTCCTAATAGTAGAATCGAATTATTACAAGGATATTAAATAGGAGAAAAAACTCGTCGTAAATACAAATTTTCATAAAAAAGCTACAAATTTTGAAGCGGTTTTAAGAAAATGGCGATTAAGCATTACTGCAAATGCGAAATTTGAAGTTTTGTTTCACAGGAGTTTTCGAAAAAGTTCATGTAAAATCATTTGAAGCACTTCCACTCACAAATGTAATAATACATACAAATCGATGGAAATGTGCATATAAACGGCGTGAAAGGTATTTCAAAAAAATTACATTTGTCTTTTAATTTTGAAAAAACCAAACGAATACACCAAAATGAAACTTAAACCAATACAATTAACTCTATCTACAGGAAAAATATGAAGAAAAAATTTGAAACCATTTTTGAGAATATGTCGTTTGAGTGTTTCTGAAAATACGGAATTTTCAGCTCATGTCTACCGAAAAATTTAAAGTTTTCGAGAAACTTCGACATTATTTAAATCCCCTGTACTCATAAATATAATAATGTCAAGAAATCGCCTGTAATGTCAATTTTACCGACGGAAGAGACAAGACAAAAGAATTTCATTTTTGAATTTTTTGGATAAACAAAAGAATACAGCAATATGGCGTTTATGTCATGATGCAGGGTTCGTTGGGCGCTAACCCTACCAAAAATTCAAAGAAACATTTGGAGCCTTTTTGAGAAAATCTCTTTTTTGTTTTTTTAATTTCAAATATTTAACGCAATATTGCACGAAAACTTATGAAATTTCAAAAAAATCTACGTAACTTTATTGATAGAACAATTTATGCACAACTAATTTCATTTGAAAGAAAAATCTGTCTTCAATTTTGTAGTTGTAGGAAGACGCAGAAAAATTAAAACTTTTGCAATGTCCGAAAATTCAGAATTAACCGTGAAAATCGGAGCTATGCCACCTTTATATGTGTATTTTACTCCATTATTAAAAGAAGTTTAAAGAAAAAATTTGGAGCCTTTTTTAGAAAATTTCGAAAATGCCTGAGGGGCTTTATGTAAAGTACTCCCAAATTGTAAAGAATGGTTTTCAAAATCTCAAAACTGTAACTAGAGCCACATCGACAAGGAATTTTTCAATTCGGTAGATAGTACGAATGGATTAGGCGCTAGTAGTGTTCACAAACGGACGAACAGACAGACGGACGGACGGACAGACGGACGGACAGATGGCCGGACAGACGGCCGGACAGACGGCCGGACAGACGGCCGGACAGACGAACGGACAGACGGACGGACGGACACAGACAGACAGACGGACGGACGGACGGACGGACGGACGGACGGACGGACGGACGGACGGACGGACGGACAGACGGACGGACGGACAGACGGAAGGACAGACGGGCGGACAGACGGACGGGCGGACGGACAGACGGACGGACAGACGAACGGACGGACGGACGGACGGACGGACAGACGGACAGACAGACGGACCAGGGTGACCAGCGATCTGCCTTTTTGCAATGCAAGGCTTTTTCCCGGTTTTCCAGGTCTGGGAATATAAATTTTCCAGGTTCTTTTTCGCACATTACAACATATTTTTACGGTCTACAGCTTACGCATTGGAGAGAAAGTTATGTAATGCTGCGAGAAATAGCGGCGAATTTTCGGAAGAAAAACTCTTTATGCAGGGCCCTGTAAACGAAAAGTGGATAAATCCAGATGCTAAAATTAAAAAAGAAATCCTCTAACACGTGGTGTAGCCAGAATCTATGTTTTGTGGGTCCTTGATAACGAAAACTTGCTTGACGGCAAAACGTCCGTCCATCTGTTTACCTAACAGTGAACAAGCTAGTGGCTAAGCCGTTCAGCCGATTTTCTTGAAAACTGATATTCCTTAATCGATCTGGCGATGTCGCGGCTTAAATTTCAAACCGATATTTTAATTTTGGGGGGTTCTTTACACGAAGCCCTAGGGACATCTTCAAAATGTTCAAACAAATGACCCCATCTTTTCTGATTAAATTTTGTTGTTGGATAGTGTGAAGGCCGTTTAAGAGAATAGTGCAAATCTCATGTTCGTTGAAAACCCTGATTTTTCGAAACTTGCAAAAGTTCAACATTTTCCTGCATCTTCCTACAACTACAGTTATAAAGGAAGTTTTTCCCTGAATGAAATCTGTTCCTTAAAATATATTTTGATATATGGTCATGTATAGTCTTTCAAACATTTGAGTACTTTTCGCGTAATTTTGTATGAAATATAGGCAAGTTTTTTATTTCGCTTAAAAAAATTCTCAATAACGGTATCGACAATTTTTATTCATTTTTCATCTCGGGTAGCGTATAGGACTTTTAAGAGTGCAGATCTCATGTTCGTTGAAAATATTGATTTTTGAAAATTCCAAAAATTCAATTTTTTCCGCCGTCTTCCTACAACTACAATTGTGAAGATATTTTTTTTCACTTGTGAAATGTGTTTATCAAAAACAGATCTTTAAATAATGTCATGTTTAATTTTTCGAAAATATGAAAATTTTTCGAGAGTTTTTGTGTCAAATATTGCCTTTTTAAATAAATTTTTCATAAAAACGGTACAAATATTTTTGATTAAATTTGGACCTTAGCGTAAAGGACGCTAAAGAGCAGGTCTCATGTTGGCTGATATGGCCTATTTTTTGAAAACTAAAAGGTTTTTTGTGCCTTTTTACAACTTCGATTGTGAAGATACAACTTTTTTCTTAATGAAATCTGTTCCACCAAAAACAGATCTTCAAATAATGTCTTGCTGAGTTTTTCGAAAATACGAGTATTTTGGAGTAATTAGGCATCAAACATAGTCGCGCGTTTCGAACTTCCTGCACTTCGTGAGCACAATTTGAAACGTTTTCGGAAGCTTTTGCTATTCTCTTAAAAGCAGGAAGATCGATGGAAGGTTATAAGATTAACTCTGAACTAACAAATTACTTCTTTACTTCAAGAAATTTTTATCCTTGATTACGGAATGTTTCATTTGTAAAAGTTTTCAATGGCTATCGAAATAAACGCTGGTGTGTACCACAGGCGCTTTATTTGAATAGATTGGGAATGGACTATATTAGCATAATTTCCAATACTTTACATGAAAGAAAAATTGAGTACCATAAATTTGTAACAACATTTTAACTTTAACTTCATATTATCTACGCCGTCTTGGAGAACAAAGCAGCGACGGAAATAGGGTTTACTCGTCTTTCCTGGCGCACAACCTCAACAACTCTATATGTTCATTTTCTTCGTGCTCCCTGTCAATTCAGACACTGTCATTCTTAATCTCCGTATAAGTTATAAGCAAAAATAGCTTTGACAGTGCTCTTCTACAATTAAAGTTAAAATTTCCTAATAACATCATTGATGTGATAACATGGACATTTCGATCGGAAAAATTGCGAAGTGGTACAGCGGATGTCGGCAAAGAAGAGGCTCGACAATTATCGAAAGTTTAACTTACACGTATTGTAGTAAACGTATGTATGGTACTAAAAACACTAATCGAAACTCATCTATTGAGTTCCCGGTGAAACGTTTGTTCCAACAAATATTCTCGTCCATACACGTGCAACCCATAGGCAACCACACAGGTGCTATGTAGTGCTAGGTACTCTACTCATGTTGCAGCTATACAAGCAGCAGTGTTTGAAGTTGTGTTATGCGTGAGTCAAGGGCTTCGCAATCTTCAAGAAAACGTGTGACACTTCTCATACATACTTCGATTTTGAGACTCGCCATTATCATCTACTGAGTTGAATTCTTCACTTTACTGAATACGATGCCGTACGTGATTGTTTGCTAAATGTTGGGAAAAATCTGAAAATAACGAAAATTCCCGGTTTTCAAATCAAATTTCCGTTTTTTTCGATTCTTCCATGCTTTTACAAATTTCCTTTTTTTCGGTTTTCAAGGATTCCAGGTTCACTGGCCACCCTGCAGACGAATAGACGGACAGACGAACGGACGTTTAAAAAAAAACACTTTTAAAGGACCCCAAACCGTGTATTTCTATTGAAATCTGGAAATCGCAGAATTACATACTTTCTCTTTACTACGTACATTATTCCCGTCGATACGTATGTATACGAAAGTGTAATAGAGTTGCTACAGAATGGCACAGACGTTCTCCTAGGAAATTATTCTAATTTCCTTGGTGTGGACTGGCATTAAAGTCTTGCTCCATTCTCCGGCCAGCTGCCATCTATCGACACCGAAAATACATTTTCTTGACATCTCAACCTTTCGGTTTCTTAATAGAATCAAAATATGACTTCAAAAATATTAAAGAAGAGTAAAACCTCGTCCAAAAAGAAATTTTCATTGAAAATTTCGATGCGGTTTTTAAAAACAAAATGGCGATTAAGCATTTCTATAAATGCAAAATTTGAAGCTCTTTTTGGCAGAAATCAATTGAGTTTTCGAAAACTTCATTTAAAGTCATTTGAAGCACTTCCACTCACAAATGTAATAATGTATACAATCGATGGAAATGTGCATATTAACGGCGTGAGAGATATTTGACTCTTTAGTCAAGTCATTCATTCAATTTAATTCAAATGTTATTCAGAGAAACAAATGATGCAAGATGTTAACTGAACATGCCTGTTCCGGTCCGCAGCTCTTCACGTCGTGGCGTTTGAAGGTGTTGTTCTTTGCATTCCTCACGCACCCGTCCCCCACACGAGAAGGGGATTGGCAAACAAATTTGATCGAAAATATTATTTTAAGATAAAGGGGAAATGAAAACAAAATAAGGTGAAATATGGAGATGAGGAAATGAAACCAGAGAAGAAAAAGGAGTCAAAAGAAAAATAAATAATTCGTACGTGGTTCGTACCAGTCGGCCAATAATTAGTTGTAAATTGAACTGGGTGGCTCTTATCATGTCAATTTAGTTCTGTCGCGTTATTGTTAAGTAATCTAAGGTCTGGTTTCACCAACATACACCTAACGTGCCGTTAGTAAACGAGTCGTTAAAATTTACGTCTCCGTTAAGATTTGTTTCGTTTCACCAACGCTTCCGCGGCTTCAGTTAGCTAATCGCCAGTTAACTTTAATGTGTGTACAAAATGCGTAAGTATATGTTTCTAGAAGGCCATGAACTCGAAACTCTGTGATGAATATGTTTATTCTGCTTACAGAGAATAAAGTAACAAAACACGGTATATTGTGATGAACCCGACCTGCCGCATACGGCAACCCACGCATGTGAGCAATGCGCGCAGCACGCGGGCCGGATACCTCACAAAAAGGGGGGAAAACACCGTCACACAGAAGTGTGTCGGTAATCAGCTGACTGGTGTGCGCGTTAAATTTATAAATGATGGGCGCCAAACGGGCACTTACCTGTCACTTGGCACCGGCATGATGAGCACTCTTGAATGAGGGCATGCACTGGGTTGGCTACTATTACAATAATTACAAGTTTATGTTCCAGCTTAAGTGTCAATCGCCTGAATGGCGAGAACACGTTTATTGCTTTTTTTCTGATACAATTTGGTCGGAAAGTCTCTTAAATTAAACTCCATTATTATTTTTTTACATTAGATGACACTTTTTTTGAATGTCTAGAATTAGTACAAAATGATAGTCGTTGAATCTACCTCTTTCGATGATTGCACATCTGAAGTCGTCCTCAAAACAAACGCTGCCGCGAACCGCGTCGTAGCAGAGCGCAGCCAGCCGGAAGCAGAAATACGTGCGGTGCTATCGTTCCTTCCAGTACCAATCCTTCGCCGATCTGCCGCCCGAAGTCAGGAGGTGGATGAAAAAGCTCCGATCGGTGGGAATCGGAGGGGGCCGTACACGCCGCCCCTACTCCGTACCGGTTCAGCCTTAATGACTCGGCTGCACAATCGATCCTTACGGATCGACGCCGGCCCGTTGAAATGGAATAAATTCCAGTTTTGTGCTTTCAAACGGGGCCGCCTGCACTCCGTTGGTCGACCAACTCTAACTGCTGGCTCCAACTACCTCTCCTCAACACAGCAGTCTCTTTCCTATGCCGTTCTCTCGCCTCCTCTCTGTGTTCTGTTGAAAAATCTCATCTCTCGAGCTTCCAGCGTCGCATCCCCACTCTCTTTTCTAATTTTGCACATCGCTCCTTTACGTGATCGAAATTTTAAATGTTACTGGTCGAAATCTCAGTTTCTCGAATATTCGACGCTAGTCAGAAGCCGATAGGGCATTTTCTAACTAACCTCATTTTCTGGGCGCCTGATTGGTGGTCTTTGTTGTGTGTGTGTGTGTCTTGGCCAGTACACCAGAAATGAACAAAGCAGTCCTTTCTGCTGTCTCCGTGATGATTATATAAGTCCTATGGGATTACCCTGAGAGTAGCCGGGATCTCTATAATTCGCTTGTTCCGGGGCCTATTGTAAACGTGGGCGGGCAGCCGCCGGCTCTTTGCCTGAAGGGCTGTCCCCGGGAGACACTCCCACCCTAGTCGTAAATCTTTGGTTAGAACGACAGGCACATGTTCGCGCGTCTTGCGCTGAGCCGTGTCAAATCAGGGACTGTCCTAATTGGCGATAGCAAACTTGTGCAGTTTTGTGAACGCACGTAAGGTGCAATGTACGTTCACGCCACCGCGGTGCGGCCATTCCTACCCTTACGGGCATCTATGGCCAATCCTGTAACATGAAAAGAAAAAAACAGATCAGTTTGATTTTAGCCAACTGGCGCGCGCATTGCGTGTGCTGAAATTCAAAGCTTATATTTCAAGTCTCATTTCGCTGTTTCAGATTTCTCTTACTCCAGGAATTGTTTCGGTCGCTTATACTTCGCCCGCTGATCGGGTTCGTATGAAGCGACCTCGGAAATGAGAGTGTTTTCCGAGTCAGCGGCTTTTTTTGAAGAATTTTGTACTAATGCTTTTAAAGTGCTCTTTTAGCCGTGGCATTGAAACATCGCGATGCAAATTTTGAATTAAAGTATATTTAGGGGCGCAGAGGGCGGCCCTAAGGCATTCATTTTGAACTACCTGCAGTTTATTTAAATGAGTTTCTGCAGCAATCGCCCAGCTAGGGCATGCGTAGTCCATTTGTGGCCTAATAATTGCTTTATAAAGCGTGAGGCAGTTTGCCGTTGACAGTTTGCTCCGCCTATGAAATAAGCATCGCAAGCGGCCTCTGGTCTGCCGCGCTTTCTTCCGCACGTTATTTATGTGCAGGCTGAACGTGAGTGAGCTATCTAATGTCACTCCTAGGTATTTGACATTTTTGGCCCAGTTGATTACATCTCCACTAAGCGCGAGCGGCCTCGGCTGCGTGAATCGCTGTCGCCGTGTAAAGAGCACGGCCGTGCTCTTATTCACATTGACTTTGACCCGCCACAGCTTCAGCCACTCCTGGATCTGAAGTAGATGTTGATCCAAGTACTTCTGGAGAAGCTCGATCTTTTTGGACGTGGCTATTACAGCCGTATCGTCTGCGTACAAGGCGAGTTCCGTCTGCGGGTGCGATGGAATATCACGCACATAGAGGCTGAAGAGCGTAGGAGCTAGCACGCTCCCTTGTGGCACTCCGGCCCGTCTGGCGCGGCGGGTGGATTTAGCATTCAGAAGCGTTACTTGAAACGTTCTGTTTGCTAGGAAAGAGTGGACAAGGTGTACTAGGTAAGTGGGTAGGTTCAGGGTGTGGAGTTTGTATAGGAGGCCGACGTGCCAAACCTTGTCAAATGCGCTGGCAACGTCGAGGAACACTCCGCCTGTGAATCGGCTCTCGTTGAAGTTGCGTCTTATGCGGTCTGTAATTCGCACAAGCTGGTGTGTTGTGCTGTGGCCCGCGCGAAAGCCAAACTGCTCCTTATTCATTAATGAATTATCTGAAACATATTTTACAAGTCTTTTTAATATTAGTTTTTCACACAATTTTCCGAGTGTATTCAATAAGCTGATTGGTCTATACGACTCGGGCAGTTTAGGATTTTTTCCCTGCTTATGAAAGGTTAGTACATGAGCATGTTTCCACTGACTCGGAAAGTGCTGAAACATAAAAATTGAATTAAATAGTGCGACAAGAAACATTATGGCTTGTTGCGGCAGCTTCTTCAGGACGTCGTTACTGATGCCGTCTGGGCCGGGAGCTTTTTTGGCTTTTAGCTCTGCAATGGCCGCTTTAATTTCTGCTTCATCTGTGAAACTCGGCTCGTCGGCGGGCGCGTGCAGTGCCGCCATCACCGTTTGTTGCACTTCGACAACGTGCGGGATTGGCGGCGCCTCCTCTACCGGCTGAAACTGAGATTCTAAAGCATTAGCAAGGAGTTCCGCTTTCGCCTCGTTCGACTCGGCGTATTCTCCTGGGCTGATTTGCAGCGGCGGCATCGTCACTGGATTCCTGGAAAGCATGCGGGAAATTCTCCATAATGAATTATCCTCAGGTTTGAGGCCTGATAGAAAATTTTCCCACTTCTGATTGCGAAATTCTGCTAGTTCGATTTCAACTTTCCGCTTTAATCAATTTAGCTCTCGCTTATCAGCGGGGTGTCGCGTGCTCTGCCACACTCTGCGCGCTCTGTTTTTCTTGAAATTAGATTACAGAGAAAAGGTGTTAATGGCTGCTCCTTCTTAGCGGAGCGCTGCTTCTCAGCTGCGGCGTTGAGGCTGTCAGTCACAGCTTCGGCGAATTTAGCTGCTCCAGTTTCTATCTGCTGCGGATCTGAAAGAGCGGATGCGTCTGGAATGCGCTGCTGTAGCTCCGTCTGAAATTGTTTCCAATTTGTGCGCCGCTTCTGCGTCGTAGGTGCAATAGACAGTGCAGCGCCGCCGCGTCTCATCTCTGCGATTACTGGGAAGTGGTCTGAGGAAAGTTCGTAGGTAGTGGTTAGAATAGGTGAATAGTGAAGTTTATGGCAAAGCGCGATATCTAAAACATCGGGCTTGCCATTCGTCTGGTGAGGATAAAAGGTAGGTGAGGCGGGAGCAAAAATCTCGCAGCCGTTTGCGTCGGCAACTGCTTTCAGCTTACGGCCGCGAGGGCAGGTGATGCGGGAACTCCAGGCCGTGTGTTTGGCATTGAAATCGCCGGCCACAATTGTTGGAGTTGAGTGCGCCTCTACTAGTTTAGCAATATCTGCTGCTAGTTGGGCGCACGTTTCCGCGGAGCGGTCAGGACGAGCGTAAAGAGAGACAAGCCGCAACGGCCCGCGCTCCGTCTGCACGACCACAGCGGTGGCCTCGGCGTGCTGCAGCTGCGGGAGAACTGAAACATAATGATTTATGTTGCGTCTTATTAATATTGCTGTTCCGCCTCTATTGTTGGCGGCCGTCGTATTGGCTGCTTGCGCCGCTCTGTCGTTCCGGTAGCAGATATACCCTGGAATATGAAAAGAAAGATGCGGGCTTAGCCATGTTTCACCCAGCATCATGACAGAAATATTATGCCGAGCGAGAAAGCTGTGTAGTTCTGACTGCTTCACTCGCGCGCAGATGCCGTTGCAGTTCCAGAAAGCAACGGTGCAGCTGTTCCTGTAAAAAGAAGGAGAAGCAGCCATTATTTAAGGAGCAGAGGTACGAGGTGCGGGCGAGGACGAGGAAGAGCGTGCCTCATCCGCCGCTTCCGCCGCAGCGGCCGCCGTCACCTCATGGGAGTGCACAAGTAATTGTGTCACTACCACTTTGAGGATGGTCGCCGGCCACTCAGCCGGATCGCAGCCAGATACTGCTCGCATGAGCGCCTGGGTCACTCGCACCAAATCGATCCCGTTGCGGGCGAGATCGTCTATGGTGCGGTGCAACACGCGCTCCTGCTCGCTCAGAGAGGAGGGAACGGGGATTGCCTCCGCCGACCTCCTCCGCCGCTCCACGCGAGCGGTACGCTCCTCGCGGGCCGCGTCGGGGGCCGCCGGCTGGCGCTCCCGGGGTGGGCGGGTGCGTGGGACCAGGGCGTCCGCGTACGTCCGCTCCTGGCGTCGCTGCTGCCGCTGGGCGCGTGGGCGTTCGCGTCTCTGCGAACGCTGAGACCGCGGTGGCTGCGGTGGTGGCTGCGGCGGGGGCGTAGAGGTGCGGCGGCGCGAAGGTTCGCGCTCCCGTGAGGGAGAACGCGACGCCTCCGACCGCGCGTCGGCCGCTCGCCTTTCCGCGATGCCAGCACGCCGCCGGCGATCCTGCTGCTGCCGCTCGTGACGCTGCTGCTGGGCCTGGTTTCCCCTGAAACAGCGGCGCTTGTACTCGGGGCAACCCTTGTACTTCGCGCCGTGGTTATCCCCTTGGCAGTTGGAGCAGTTACGCTCCTCCGCCGGGGGGTTTAGGCCCCGCGGGCACTGCGCGGCGTCGTGGGCGTCCCCACAGTTTCTGCAGCGCGTGCGGCGCTTACAGTTCCGTGCCACGTGCCCGAAATCCAGGCAATTGTGGCACTGTGTGGGCCCGCGCGGTGGCCGATACACCTCCACGCGGACGCGGAGCCCACGAATGGAGGTTACCTCTCGGAGCTCCCGGTGGCGCTCCGAATCCCTCAGGGTGGCGATGACCAGGGGAAGTGGTCTTCCCCGTCGTCCCGGCCGCTGGCTGCAAATCCGCTCCAGCTTCCTCACCTGAAACCCGACAAGTTCCAGATTATCATGGAGCGCCTGAAAGGAGAGCTCCAGCGGTATGCCCCGCAAAACATACCGCAGGAGCTTTTCATTTCCTGTGGAGTACGTGTGGTACTCCACAGACTTCTCTTCCAGGGCAGCGAGCACATCCCGGTGCGCCTCGAGGGTCTCGCACCGAACCTTGACGGCGTCGCCGGCCACCTCTGCGGTGACCGCGGCGTCGCCGCCGGCCGCGTGCAAGGCCTCAAGGAGACCGAAGATGTCCGCAACCCCGTAGAGAAAGATGGGGGGTGGGCGGCGTCGGCGGGTGACGAGGGTGAACCCGTCCTCCTCCTCCTCTTCTGCTGCTGCTGCTGCGCCGGGTGCGGCGTCAGGCGTCGTGTTGGCCGCGGTGGCGTCCGGCGGCGTGGTCCCGGCGGCGGCGTCCGCTGCATCGGGCGCCGCGTCTGGAAGCGGCGATGCGTCGGCGGGCGGCGCGGCGGCCGACGTGGAGGGCCCTGCGCCCTCAGCTCCTCTCAGCGGTCTCCTCCTGTTGACAGACGGAGTTCTCTTAACGCAAATGCGTTCCGTAGATGAGGATCCGCCGCGTCGTTTGACGGATCCTCGCTCCGTCGTGCGCCCGCCGGTCCTTCCACGCGCACCATTTCCACCCGCAGTCGGGGTGGCGAACGGTGTCGACGCGGCCGAGCCCGCCGGCGACGACATGTCGCTTTATAAAAGCTCTAAGAGCTTTTATAACAGTAGCCCTAAAAAGGGCTGTTGTAATCTAGTGCGCCCTTAGAAGGGCGAAGCTAGGCTTATTGCTCTTTCTAGCCCTTAGAAGGGCTGTTCAGTCCCGCGGCGGCAGAAACTCCCTCGGCGGGCGGAGCGCTCTTCGGGTGCGTCCGCTCTCCTCGGCGTTCGGCGGCCGTCCTCTCTCTGAAACCTGAAACCTCCTAATTGGCGTGACCGAGGGGTGAGTTTGGGTCCGGCAACCAGCAATGGCCTCATTGCAATATACATTCCCGGCCATTCAATTGTAGTCTGGTGAGCGTTTGAGCCCGTTTTGAAGAGTTTCGGAGATCGTAGGAGATTTGTTTTGCTGGACCAATTTACAATGGCGAAAAGAACTCGCACTGTAAATTTCTCAGCAGAAGAGAAGGAAGTTCTTGTGGATTTGATCCACAAATTTAAGCCGATTTGTAATAAAAATCCGATGGAGCAAATCGTGCAGAGAAAGCACGTGCATGGGCTGCACTTACAGATGAATTTAATTCCATCAGTTCATATTCGTTTCGTTCCGTGGAAAATCTAAAAACTTTATGGGAAAATATGAGGCGAGACACAAGAAATGCCATTTCGGCGGAGAAGAAGGAAGTTTTTAGAAC
Source organism: Teleogryllus occipitalis (assembly GCA_011170035.1). Classification (NCBI taxonomy): domain Eukaryota; kingdom Metazoa; phylum Arthropoda; class Insecta; order Orthoptera; family Gryllidae; genus Teleogryllus; species Teleogryllus occipitalis. The sequence goes on from BLKR01005892.1 coordinate 39,021, forward strand.
AGGTAAATATAATCTAAAATTTCTAACAAACATATCTTACCTGAAATATACCACTCGTCTCGTTTCGTTTTTCGAATTTTTTAATTGCTTTATAATTTATATTTCCAATCCAGTACTATGCTTTACAAGGTTTTTATTTCAACTAGTTACAATTAACAAATCATAATTTTCTTATCTGAAAAAATCATAAGAGGTACTTCATACAATCACTGAAAAAATTAAATACTTGTGATGAATTGGAATGTAGGATATTCTGTATAATGAGAGGATGTTGAAATGTATATCTTATTCTACCATCATGCTAGATGAATTAGAATTGAATGTGAAGTTAAATAATATGTAAATAATTGTAAACAAACTGTTTTAAAAACTAATTGTTGTGGTTTCTATAGTCTCTTGCAAGTTGTAAAATTTTTGTTAATTTGTAATATACCAAGGAGCATTTAGAAGATATTTTATAATTTGAAGTTTATTATTAGAGAAATAGCTGCATTACCCCAAATAGGATATGCTTTCAACATTGGGGTCTTATAGCTAGGGCTGGGATTTTCGTGTAATTACACATTCTGTTACTCCCTGTTTAGAAGTTGTAAAGGAAATAATGTATCACAATCTCATAAATATAACTGATGTGAATGTATTTTACCTATTTGAATGAATTTAACATATTGTTGACTGACATAAAATTACCTATTTCAGCTTGTTTTTCTTTGAGTGTACTCAAAAATTAAGCTGCAATTTTTATTTATTTCTTGAGGCATTTCACAAGAATTGCTCATCACTTTAATGAGAATTTTCTTTTGTAAGTTTTATGGTATGCGAAATATAACAAATGTGAATATTTTCAGCCTTCTTTCTTCCTGAGAATGCCTATGTTATAAAAATAAAAATGCAATCAAAAACTTCAGCCTGTACCTTAAATGAATGGTCTCAGAAAATTTGGGAAAGTTCTTATTTACTGGGCTACAGTGTTAATGAATTAATGTATTCAATACATCATGAAACATGAAGAAATACATTACATGTTTAGAATTTTCTAGTTTTCACTATGCATTTCCTGATTTCATTTTATACAAGTACATATGTGGCTACTTGTTGTTTCATATAAATCCTAGCACTCCTTTTAATAAATATCTGTTCTTTATATTTTAAAAGATGAACTTCAAGGTTTTAAATTCAGAGATATATTTTACAATATTTGTGAGATTTTGTAATTCATTAATATTGATAGGTCATCCGAATATCTTTTAGTGTAATTTTAAAACAAGCAAATACTGATTTGTTAAGTTGTAATACATAACTTGTAAAGCTCAATGTTCAATTTAAAATGTCCGATTTTATGAATTTTGTATTATATTTTAGGTGGAAGTGTAGTTAGAGGGACAGGCCGAGAGCATCTCCATACAAAGGTACAGGGATTGCTAGGACCTACTGCGCAAGGCCTAATGAATGAATTCGATTCAGATCGAAATTTCCATCTGAGGACAGAAGCAGAGGTAATTCTGATTTGCTCAGACATATTATTGCATTAGTAGAAGTGAACTTCAAATATGGCTGATTTTATAGCATGAATAGTTGGAAGATCTAGTACCATTTAATTCACATCACAGAGAAACCAGATAAGATGTTTCTCTGATTTTAGTACTATTTAAAAAACAGTGTTTAAAACTAAAATCAAAACTGGTTGCACTGTAATGTGAATTATCCCAATTCTTTCCATGGTACATAATATATCAGGGATTTTAAGAATTTTCCTTATCAATTTTGTTTTAATTGTTGTTTTTTTAGGAGCATGCGGAGGTGGAGGAGGAAGAGGTGACAGCAGCAGGGACTCACACCAATTGTGACCTTGCTGAATGACTTGTGACAAGTGAGTGTGATGGCAACACGCCCATCGGCAGGCCCGTCGGCGTCCCAAGTGCTCGATTGGGGTTCGTGGACCCCAAATGTCCTAAGGACTGCTTTGGCGTCTCCACTTTTGATTTTGGATGAAGGTGATGAAATAGCAGAAGAACCTTCAATCCAAGGACGGGCTCAAAGGATGAGCACAGATGAGCTAACTACAAATCAGGGAAGGGGGGTAACTAGAACTCCTCAAGTGAGTCGGAGGAGACCTCGGCTGACAGACAGCCAGAAAGAACTTAACACAAAAAAAATAAAGCTAGTGGAAACACTGACTGAAAATGTAAATAAAGAGAGTGCACTAAATTTATTAATTTTAAATGAAAAATTGAAACAAGAGAAGCTAAAAACAAAAAAAGTGGAAAATGAATTGAAAATGTATTTACAATAAATTCAATGTCTTAAAATAATTGTTTATCATTGCCCGACGAGTTGGGTTAATTTCTCTTCTATGTCTTCCTTGTTGCCTTTGTTCCCTTATTCTTCCTGCTGCAATGATTTCATCCCATGGAGCAGGGATTTCCAAATCTGGATCCTCTGGTGGATCTGGATCATTAGCCTCAATTAAAATATTATGAATAACTGCAGTGGCAATGATGATTGCACTACAGTTCTTCAATTGGCATTGCATTCCAAGTGCTAACACCGGAAACCGTCTCTTCCAGATTCCAAAAAGTCTCTCGACAACATTTCGAGACCGTATCTGGCTTTCATTGTAGAGATTTTCTTCCCTAGGCGATGGATTGCTTAGTGGCATCATTATATATGGGCGGTTCATGTATCCGCTACCTGCTAACAGAATTGCATCATTGAACTCGCCATTTTCAAATTTGAAATTAATGCTCGAGGAATTGAAAATTGTCTGGTCGTGAGTGCTGCCTGGCACGACATACTATGTCGATTTGCCTTCGTGCATTGCAAATAACTTGCACGTTCAAAGACATATATCCTTTCCGATTTCGAAAACATTCCGCAAACTGGCCTCCTGGAGAACGAATTTTTACATGAGTGCAATCTAATGCTCCGATTGCTTTTGGGAATATGGCTATTCCATAAAAATCTAGGCCGGCTTGCCTTACATCCGCTCTTGTCTGCGGAAATCTTATGAACCTAGGTACCTCCGTGAAGTTAGCCGGGAAAAATCTGCGATTTCAACATAACTTGGTATATCGTTTGCCCATCGTTTGCCCAGGTTTGCCCACCAAAAATTTTCGTTTGCCCACCCCCAGAAAAAAAGTTACACAAAAAACAAATTTTCGGGCCAACTACACGCTGGCCGGAAAAAATCTGGGATTTCAACCAAACTTGGTATTTCGTTTGCCCATCGTTTGCCCAGGTTTGCCCACCAAAAATTTTCGTTTGCCCACCCCCAGAAAAAAACCAAAAATTTTCGTTTGGCTACCCCAACAAAAAAATTACACGAAAAAAATTCCCGACTCCGAGTTACGCTTTTGTAAATATAATCGACCCGGCTACCACTTACACTGAAGGAACAATTTTAATATTCAGTATGCTAATTCTCAATAGTGTTTTGTCGTTTGCCCAGTGACAATTTTCGTTTGCCCAGGCTCAGAAATGCAAATAAAGGCAGAAGCGTTTATTTACCGGTGCCTCCGACTAACGTTTTTGTTTATATAATCGACCCGGCTACTACTTACACTGAAGGAACAATTTTAATATTCAGTATGCTAATTCTCAATAGTGTTTTGTCGTTTGCCCAGTGACAATTTTCGTTTGCCCAGGCTCAGAAATGCAAATAAAGGCAGAAGTGTGTATTTACCGGTGCCTCCGACTAACGTTTTTGTTTATACAATCGACCCAGCTATCACTTCCACTGAAGAACCAATTTTAATATTCAGTATGCTAATTGTCAATAGTGTATTGTCGTTTGCCCAGTGACAATTTTCGTTTGCCCAGGCTCAGAAATGCAAATAAAGGCAAAAGCGTGTATTTACCGCTCCCTCCGACTAACGTTTTTGTTTATATAATCGACCCGGCTACCACTTACACTGAAGGAACAATTTTAATATTCAGTATGCTAATTCTCAATAGTGTATTGTCGTTTGCCCAGAGACTATTTTCGTTTGCTCAGGCACAGAAATGCAAATAAATGAAGAAGCGTTTATTAATCGGGGCTCTGGTTTACGCTTCTGTTGATATAAACGGCCTGGCTACCACTTACGCTGAAGGAACAATAATAATATTCAGTATACTCATTCGTAATAGTGTATTTTCGTTTGCCCAGTGACAATTTTCGTTTGCACAGCCTCAGAAATGCAAATAAAGGCAGAAGCGTTTATTTACCGGTGCCTCCGACTAACGTTTTTGTTTATATAATCGACCCGGCTACTACTTACACTGAAGAAACAATTTTAATATTCAGTATGCTAATTCTCAATAGTGTATTGTCGTTTGCCCAGTGACTATTTTCGTTTGCCTAGGGACAGAAATGCAAATAAAGGAAGAAGCGTTTATTTTTTGGGGCTCTGGCTTACGCTTCTGTTCATATAAACGGTCTGGCTACCACGTACGCTGAAGGAACAATAATAATATTCAGTATACTATTTCGTAATAGTGTATTTTCGTTTTCTCAGTTACAATTTTCGTTTGCCCAGACTCAGAAATGAAAATAAAGGCAGAAGCGTGTATTTACCGGTGCCTCCGACTAACGTTTTTGTTTATACAATCTACCCGGCTATCACTTCCACTGAAGAACCAATTTTAATATTCAGTATGCTAATTCTCAATAGTGTATTGTCGTTTGCCCAGTGACTATTTTCGTTTGCCCAGGCACAGAAATGCAAATAAATGAAGAAGCGATTATTTATCGGGGCTCTGGCTTACGCTTCTGTTCATATAAACGGTCTGGCTATCACTTACGCTGAAGGAACAATAATAATAATATTCAGTATACTATTTAGTAATAGTGTATTGTCGTTTGCCCAGTGACAATTTTCGTTTGCCCAGCTCAGAAATGCAAATAAAGGCAGAAGCGTTTATTTACGGGTGCCCCGACTAACGTTTTTGTTTATATAATCGACCCGGCTACCACTTACGCTGAAGGAACAAAAATAATATTTAGTATACTATTTCGTAATAGTGTATTGTTGTTTGCCCAGTGACAATTTTCGTTTGCCCAGGCTCAGAAATGCAAATAAAGGAAGAAGCGTTTATTTACCGGTGCCTCCGACTAACGTTTTTGTTTATATAATCGACCCGGCTACCACTTACACAGAAGGAACAATTTCAATATACAGTATGCTAATTCTCAATAGTGTATTGTCGTTTGCCCAGTGACTATTTTCGTTTGCCCAGGCTCAGAAATGCAAATAAAGGCAGAAGCGTTTATTTACCGGTGCCTCCGACTAACGTTTTTGTTTCTATAATCAACCCGGCTACTACTTACACTGAAGGAAGAAAAATAATATTTAGTATACTATTTCGTAATAGTGTATTGTTGTTTGCCCAGTGACAATTTTCGTTTGCCCAGGCACAGAAATGCAAATAAAGGTAGAAGCGTTTATTAATCGGGGCTCTGGCTTACGCTTCTGTTCATATAAACGGCCTGGAAAGTGACAACTCAAAAAGGAATTTTGAGTAACCGCTACCAGGAAACAAAATAAATTTGAATTAACAAATTATGGGATTAGTAACATCAGTTGTTCAAGTTGGTTGCGTAGGAAACATCGAATAACATAGTAATGGATTAATATGACGATAATTTCATTAAGGTTCTAGTTTAGGGTACTGAAAAGCGCGCGATTTTTGGTTGCATCACTACGTCATTGCGATATGATCGTTATTGTCTGAAGTCGGGTAATACGTAGAGAAAAGTCGAAAAAAAATCATAAACTATATTTTCAGGAGAAAGGTCCAGAATTTATTTATAGACAGCCAGTTTATATTTTAACATTTATTGACCAATAACGAAATCTTTTTTGGTTCCTTATTCAAGGTATACTAAAATATGTACATTTGAAATTATAAAAATTGTGTATAGTTATAACATGGGAAGGCAAACGATGAAAATTTGATAAACCATTGTTAACAAATATAATTATAAAATGTACAGGTGATGGCTTACCTCATGTGAATTATAATTATATTAGTTCATTAGTACAAAATATTTTATTCATAAACCCATAGACCATATCAATGGGATAAATAATTAATTTAAATGTAAAGTTGGTTAAATTTCAATTCAATTGCTGAACAATGTCGGTCTAGGTAAATAATAGTCCGCGTTGCTAATGTGACTGAGTATCAGGTGAGGAAATGTTGTCAAAAACGCGGCAAGGCTAGAAGAAAGTAGAGGGTAAAGTTAAGTAAGGAAGAGGTCGCAAGGGGGGGATTGCAATAAAGAGTGTTGATCTAAAGTGGAGATTTATAAACTTGGCAAACTAATTTTGCATTTAGATGTTTATTTTCATTAATAAGTTAATATAGATATTCAATATTCGGTCGCTCTCAACCACAGTATTCATAGAATTATTTAGTTTATTTTCTGAAGTAAGTCTCGGGAAATATTTACATGCATTATCTAAAATGTCAACATTTTTGAAATCTATTTCATGATTTTTATTTTAAATTTTTATCATTTAACTTACTTATATAAATTTATACACAATTTTTTATAATTTATAATGTACATATTTCAGTATACCTTCAAGGAGAAGAAACCAAAAAAGGTTTCGAAATCGTTTGACCATAATTGTCACAATACAAACTGACTGTTCATAAATAAATCCTGGACCATTCTTCCAATAATATAGTTAACAGACAGCCTAGGATAAAACCTAAAATCAAAAAGTACTTCTATATCAGAGGAGGACGGCACGTGCCTCACAACCTTTACATCCGCCACCGAGATCTACTGCCCGCAACATATGTTTGCCGATCAGGGTAGAAAAAGGGGAGCAAACTCTATCGACGCGATGGTTTGTGCATCCTTATTTGTTGTTCTCCCAGCTGTCTGTACCCGTGGTAAGACAGCCATTTATAGTTACATCAGAAACTGCTCAAAATTGATTAAAGAACTAATATTTAAACTATTTTGATTTAACGAACGTTATGATTACAAATGATTTACTGTATCCTTTATTAACAGTATTTTGAGAGCTACAGAAAATTAATATTAATAATTATAACTCTCCAAATCCATTGTAAAATAATGTTGTGTCTCTTTGTGCGTGGGCGAGTATATGATAGTGATATTAACCCATTAAGTCCCAAGGTCATTTAGAGATAGAATATTTTGATGATATTTTATATTTGTACCAAGAATACGTTCTCTTAATTATATTAGTAGGAAAATGCAATAATTTTTTATTCTGAACCCCAAAATTAGGGCGTCCTCAAATGAGGACACTGGGACTTCAAGGTATCATACTGCGTGACAAGGAAAAAAAATACAGAGGTCAACGATAAACTTATGTATATTTTTCGATGTTAGAAAAAAGTACATTGAACATTTTTATCATTCTTTTTTGAGTTTATTTGTTGTGATATTTAATGAAACATTCAGCACATAATGTTACATTACATTTGGAACAAAATGTCCGTGGTTTTGCTCGGCATTTCATATACTGACATCTTCTTTGCTTCTCCCTTCTGCTAATAAAGTGATCCTTTCTGTCAAATCGTACGTCTTCTACAACTTTGTTTATCCCGTACGTGAGTCGTCGTCCTGGTGAAATGACATTTGTGTTGCATTTTATAAGTGTGCAAGTTATTTCACGACGAAAATCCAGAAGGTTCAGCTGATCTTTCTTGTCTGTTACAAGTTTATGTATTATCCAGGAATTGACTACAGCCATGTCAAAACATCTTATTACAATGCTCCAATACCATTTTTTCCCTTTGACGGAAATGCTATATTTTGAGCAAAGCCAGTCATGCTTGTCAACTCCTCCCATATTCTTGTTATAACTCATTACCAAATTCGGCTGCTGGATTTCAACCTTTCTCTTTTTTGTTCCAGAGTAACGCTGAGTTCCTTGCAAAGGAAAAATAGATTCAAAATTTGATGCGACAGTCACAGGACTATTGTCATTCCATCGAACAATTAGTATTTTGTCTTCTAAGTCACTGTAATAGTCAAATACGCCTCTCTCCATTTTTTTTATATCTTTTATATCAAGTAAAGGACAATTTCGTGTTCTATTCGATCTCATCGTGCCTGTACATCGAATACCCATTTCAGTCAGTTCATCGAGGAGCTCAAAACTTGTAAAAAAATTGTCAAAATAAATTTTGTACCCTGCAGGTTCAGGAATAGTATCTATGAGCATTGACTCTACAACTCGTGTTCCCAAAGAAAGCATGCTGTCACCTCCAACCTCCCTTCCTTGATACAAATCAAATTTGTAACAAAATCCATTTGTTCCACACAAGGCCCAAAATTTGTAACCGAATCTGATCGGTTTACCACGAATATATTGTTTCAAATTATTGTGACCAAAATATTTTATAATCATTTCGTCAACAGCCAGATTAGATTCAAATACACCAAACTTCATAAAACCTTCGTTTATTTTCTCTATCAGTGGGCGAATTTTGAATGCTTTGTCAGTTTTTGTTTCATTATTTATTAGAGCATTGTCATTGAAGTGGATCATAGACTTCAGTTTCTGAAACCGATTTCTGGACATTGCATTTTTTATGAATTGAATGCCTAAGTCTTCATCGCTGCTCCAGTAGTTTTTTAGGTTTGGTAATTGGTGGTATCCGGTAAAAAGCAAAATTCCCAAAAAAACTTTACATTCTTCTACTGAAAACTCAAAATTGGCTTCGTTTTTGCTACAGGTGGCATACCGTCTGGTTTCTCGAACTATCCATTCAATGAGATCATTACTCACAATTTGTGAATATATTTGCGCCGGGGTAAGACCTCCTACTGTATCCTGAAGTCTTTGAAGAAATAAATGAGATATTTGACTTTCAGGTCCGAGATTTGTTGAAACCAAATCCTCCTTTTTCCAGTTTCGAACTACATTTTTTCGTGCAGATTCGCAGTGTGGAAAATTATTTTTTTCCCCCTTGGGCCGAGAAATAGTACAATGTTTCGTGTTACTGCTACAAAAACTGTCGTCAGGGACTGGCTTGGAAACTCGAAGAGAACTACTACTATTGATGAGATGGGATGCAGTTGGAATTTCTAAATCCTGTTCGTCTGTAATAGAGCAGAAAAGTTCTACATCACCTGGTACATCTTCCACAATGGCAGCACCTAACAAATCATCTTCTTCAACTTCGTCTTCATCGGTCAAGTAATCCACTCGATCAGGTGGTAAAACAGCTACGTGGGCGTCTTCTAATTCCTCCTCACTCAACTCGGTCAATAATTCACAAATTTCCTCAACATTTAGCGCTTGCGTCTTCTCTCGGCTGAACGCCATTTCTAACTACGACTCTGACAGTTTTCTCGCCACGTGTTGTGGAACGTCATATGACCTGCCCTGAATCAATCAGCTCGCGAGGATTTGTTTCTCACAGACAGAATATTGTTATCTCTCGACAATGTGGGTAGAGTTGCGTCTGCACTGCAGATAGGCCGAATAGAGAACGAAGCCTCTTGGAGCGGACGCATCAAGTTTTCAACGCGGTTTGGGAGGCGATAAGGTTCGGTTGTAGCGAACGTTATAAACATGATATCAAGACGTGTCATCGCCTGTCGGTAAGTGTTAATTTCATTTATCTCTCATGTAGGTGGTGCCATGTGCGTAGCAATGCGCGGCAACAGCGCATCGAACTGCGAGTCGCTTGTACGCTGCCGGTCCTGAATATCGTTAATGATCCCGCCAAGTCCCAGTGTCCTCATTTGAGGACACCAACTTTCAACAATAAATTACAACAATGAAACATCCTTTTGATGAATGTTTTTATCTGCAATCGAAACTTTCGGGGTTTTGAAGTATTACACCCGTTGTGCAAGTCTCTCACTCACATAACACAGTTTTAGAGAATTATAAAAATAAGCGAAGGAAAAGGTAAAAACAATACATTTCAAATCAATAATGACATGAAACAAAGAAACAAAAATGTCCCATCTTGATATATATTGTTCACTAACAATTCAAATAAATAATTATGAACTTCTCTCATTGCAAAAATGTTTGCATTAATAAAATTTTACAATTTAAACACATGTCCTCAATTGAGGACACTGGGACTTAATGGGTTAATTTGACGACTGGAGTAGTCATAATAATTTATTAGATAGAAAGAGGAATTCCATCTATTTCTGTCTTGTGGTGGAACCTATTTCTATCTATTACATTGTATCTCCCCTCCACACTACCCCACTTCTCTCCGCCGTGCTCTTGGAAATACGCGGTGTTCTGTACACACTCAAACAGTTCCGCGCCACAAAAAATTAAATTATTTAGTTATTGAGGTTCCCGCCCCCAAACTGCCTTCACTTTTTATCTGAAAATAATAAACAAGACTAAACTAAACAAAATAAAATACATCTACTAACTATTCTTGTGGAATTTTATATATTATCCCAATACTTCCAATCAATTATCATATTGTAAAACTTACACTTATTCATATTTTTCTTTTAATGTAATTATAAAGAAAAGTTTGAAATTGATCTTGTGGCAATTGATTAAATTTTATTAAAGTTATATTAATTGAATTCAAGTACGTGTTTTAGGTTCCTTGATAAACAGAGGTTGATGGAATGGAGCTATTAAACACTTAGAACACTTAGAGAGTTATAATAACTCCAACACTCCGAGATCACAATAGATCCTGACTTGAGAGAAGTTCTCCTATCTAAAATAACCTCTCTTGTTCAGTACTCAATGACCTTGAAAACCAGATTGACCCACATTCATTTCCCTCAAATACCCATGTACCATTACTGTTTTGCTCCAATTATGCTTCTTGCCGAAATTTCATTAATTGAAATAATCATTCCATCACCACCACATTCACTTTTCGCTATAATAAAAACTTCCCTGCCAGCCCGATGGCCTAGATCGCTAAGGCAGTAGTGTCGTAGTGATCTCGGACCGAAGGATCGCGGGTTCGAGTCCCGCCTCGGGCATGGTTGTATTTGTGTTCGTTCTTTCACCCCTTATCATCAATCACCATATCGTTTCATCCACATAGTTACCATACCGTTAACAGCCATAGTGGTCGCTAATGACCTAAGATGTTGATGCGACCTTAAATAAAAAAAAAACAAAAAAACTTCCCTACAAAAATTAATCCACGTGTCACATTTTCGGGATAACACGTAAATCACTAATAATATGTTTTCTCTCGGACAGTCGCTCGTGCAACTCGCAAATATAACAAGGATGCTTAATCATGTGTGAATTAATACTTTTTTACGACAATATTAAGCACGTGCATCTGAAAATGATTTCTTCCAATCATTGCATTTCTCTAGTACACTTAATACATTTACATCAAGAATCTATATACAAGTTGCTTTTAATAATAGGATGGATAAAAACTCAAAATTATTTCAGATTAGACAATGGATAGTGAAAATCAACAGTCTTCTCCTGAAAGCAATTCTATGCATTTATGAATTCAATCGTAGATCTCAGTCATTCTCTGGTGGCGCGCAGACCTAGAATTATTACACCTTGATACTCTTGTATCTGTCATACTGTTAGGCGAAAATAGTACAGAAAAGTGAATATTTTCTAAATATTTAAAGATTTAAAATTGTAAATCATAGCCTTTAGTAGTTGTGATCCTTCAAAGAAAGCTAGCATAAAGGTTTTTTCGATATTAGTCCAGCACATTAAGAGATTATCTTGTTGTAATACAACGCACTTGTGCCTTTATATATTAGTGTACATCTAGATCTAGATGTAGATCTAGATATCCATCCATATTAATATATAAAGATATACATCAAGATCTACATCAACATCTATGTTAATATATAAAGATCTACATCTAGATCTACATCTTCATCTAGACTAATATATAAAGGTCTACAACAAGGTCGACATCTAGATCTACACCTAGATGTGATCTAAATGCAGGTCTAGATATAGATCAACAACTAAATTTCCTTCTCTAGACCCAGGTGTTCTTAATTGAAAACTCACAAGCTGGAGATGCCAAAATAATAATTACAATGGGAAAGTTCTAGCTCAATTAATAAACATTTCAAGCCTAATAATATATTCACTCCCTGGGAACTAACATACCACCCTCTAGATTGCATTCGCAAATCAGACATCCTTTACATAAGCATCACAAATCCTAATATTAAATTCTACTCTGCACCTACTTTCGAACTTGACTCTGATCATATCCCGGTAATTATTACTACACAGCAACTTATACGACTACACGCCCCCACCGCCACACCAAACTCAATAAAAATTAATTATCACAAATTTCGAGAAACTAATAAATTACGTACCCAAAATAAAGATATTAAAAACCTCGTTGGATATAGACCAATCCGTTTCTCATTTCAAGAAATGAATACTTCACGCTAAAAAGTACCTAATTACCTACTCTACCCAACTCAAATACAACCAGACATAAAATACTACTCAAAAAAATATTCAAAATAATTTCGATAAAAATAAAACTAGAAGACTTTGGTACCGATTAAGAACACTTGAACTTAAGAGGCAACTAAACCTATTAATAAATATCGTAAAAAGATTTATAACTAACTTCAATAATCAAAACTATCGTAACTTAATCCATTCGCTCAGCGAAAGTAATAACACTCTGTGGCAATTCACACGAAAAAAACTTAAGAAGAAAAACACGATACCTCCTGTAAACTCAACAACAGATAAAGCGAACACATCCTACCAAAAGTCAGAAGAACTAGCGAACTATTTCCCTTGAAATTTTACTATCAATAACACTAATTTTCATCCTCCACACATCACTATTACCAAATCAGCACCAGAACAAGGAAATGGACTTCAACAAAAAATATATTACACACCACCCTCAGAAACTAAAAAAAAAATGTTAATAAACTGCAACTCAAAAATCATCGGGACATGACAGTGTAAATAATATTGTATTACAAAGTTTACCTGCACCGGTAATAGCTACCCTTACAAATACCTATAATTCGTGTTTCAGAACAAATTACTTTCCGCATACCTGGAAACATGATATAATTCCCATTTGTAACCAAAATAAAAATTCTGCAAACGTTGACAGTCATCGTCCGATCAGTTTATTGCCATCTCTATCACAGCTGTTCGAGAAAATTATACTTAAAAGATTAAACAGTCAGCTACACTTAACGAAAATAATTACTAAAAGCAGTTTGTATTTACCGGAAACTTGTCTACTCAACACCAGTTACCAAGAATATATATACACAGCATCCAGAAAAAAACATCACACAATAGGCGTATTTACAGATATCCGTCAGGCGTTTGACCGGACCGGACAAGCCTTAATGTACAAGATTTAAAAAAATGGCATCCCATTCTACATAAAATCAATTATCAATAGCTTTCTCAACAATAGAACTTTTTCAGTTAACGTCAATAATCGTCATTCCAACCCTAGACTAATTAACGCAGGACTTCCCCAAGGCTCACCACTTTCACCCACACAATTCATCTTATACCACGCAGATCTTCCTAATTTAACGAACATTCACATAGACTAATTTGCGGACGATAAAGCAATATTCTCATCTGGCAACCCTATCATTGACATCAGAAATAGAGCACAACTATTCCTCAACTTACTGGATAACCTGGGTTAGTTGGTTAATGAGTTCGGGCACGTCAACAGCTTATGTCATTAGTCCCGTAGGTGTAAGGCATATTTATTTCTCGGGTGATGGCGGTGATCTTCCCCAGCTGGATGGCGAGATACAGCCCCGACCTACCGTCGACCAGTATGGTTTCCCCTAACCTGGACTCTCCCACCAGCGGGGCACCGCCCCGGTCGAGACAAGTTCTAAGCCCCCGATTGGTCTCCCGAAATATGGGGTTGTGTAGTGGATGTTAGTGTAAGTGTGCGCGTGTAACGGGAGATGATAGAACAAGGAATAAAAAAGAAAGATCGCGTGCGGTCCTTCGCCCGTTTGTTAGGGTACTGCTTTGGACTCACTCGATGTTGATTGGAGAAACTCTCGAAAACTACAGATCGGAGCAGCCGGCCGCCAGAATTTACCAAGAAGTGAGCTAGAACGCTTCTTCAGGCAGTGACAATTCAACCTCGCTGAAAAGCTAGTGTCGAAAATCCTGCCGCAGTGAGGACTCAAACCTAGGACCTCCCGGTCAGAGGTGCTGCAAAGACATCAGTTTATGAGCTACTGAGCTACCACTCTCGGTCGAGAGTTGGGCATATGAACTTATAATCCAACAGAATCCATCAAAAACCGCAGGAAAAATATTTACGCTAACACCCTATACCTCCCCCCTTAACATAAAATAACAATAGAATAAACTAGTACCCCCTAACAATCCTATTAAATACCTCAGGTTAAACTTAGATACTAAACTGAATTGGAAACAGCATATAGACAAAAAATAAAACTAGCTAAAAGAAAAAAACTACTGCAATTAAAATCTCTAATCTACAAAAAAAAACCCATTATCATATCACTCTGAATTGCAATATACAAAACCATTTTATGGCCGTTATTGTTGTATGCTTGACCCATCTTGATTACTTCCGCAAAAACCAATTTTAAAAAAATACAAATCATTCAGAATCAATTTCTCAGAACAATAACCAATGCATCGTTGCTAATCACCAATCATCGGCTTAATAAACAACTCAACTTAGAACTCATTGAACATCACATTACATACTTAGCCACCAACATTTATTATTATTTACCTCAAATTCCTTTTCTTGCAACCTTTAGACTCGCAATAATTCCTTACCATATCAAAATAAAAAAAAATATTCCTGCAATACATTCCTCAAAATTTTTTCCGAATTTGAACTTGAATAGAGGACCCAATATGACATCATCAACCTTATGCTAGATTTAAGTGTTAGAATTAAGTTTTAAAGATAATTTAGCACGTAAGCCTTTCAAACCTTTATAAAGTTTAAGATTTAAACTGACCTAGGTACAACCAACAAAAATGACAAAAATTAAGAAAAGGAAAGAAGAGGACAGCAAGAACACCTTGTGTCAATTGCGCTGTATGCTGACGAGCGTTGTCATGGAGCAATGAAACTGGTTGTTGTCTTTGTCTGCTGTTAATAGCAACAGCAACCCGTCTTAGCTACTCGTTGTATACTGCAGAAGTAAACGTTACGTTGTACGGCAGCAGTTCATGGTGAAGAATGCCATCTTGTTCCATCACACACACAGCATGATTTTCCATGGATAGGCACCATCCTTGGCACGGGGAGTGGCTGTTTGTGATGGGTACAGCCACCCCCTTCTCTTCTTCATGTTACCTTTGAGGCACCATTTCTCGGGTAGATAGTCACCGGTGACTATGTTAGAAAGGAATGCTCTGTGCCTATCACAAGCCAACCAGTGCCGGACAAGCAATGACAAACAGAAGTTTATTTCTTGATTTTTATTACTGTCACTTACCACGTGTGGTACCCGTACACACAATGTTTGTACCTTAATCTTCGAATGCAAATGGCGTACAATAGTTGGCTGATCACATTCAAAGACTTGCGCCATTTCCGGCGTTGTTTGACGATTCTCATTAAGCAAGTAATTCAAGGGATTTTCGTCATTTTCTTCCAGAACGGGGATCATCAGACAAGTCACACCGTTCTGCTCCAAACCAGGAACACTATTTTCGTGCTTTTCTTTCAATAATTATTTCATTCCCGTTCACTTCACAAATTGTTCTCCCAGCTCCTGCTGCACTGAATGCTTGGTTAAACTCGAAGAGCAAAGTATGTCGGAAATGCTCACTTTTTTCAAGTTGACGTACCGTATTTGTTTGTCTGAAATATACAAAAATATTACGTTCACAATCAAGAAAATCTATATTTTACAACACACAAACCCAAATCTACGTTAAAACAACAGAATAATAAACAATACCTTACCGCCGCTTTGTTGCCAACCCAAACCAATACCGCACGATCTTACGCATCAACCCAATATATCATCCTTATACAGTATTTGAGTAAGTGCGAGAGTGCGTGTATGCGTGTGTGCATGTGTGCGTGCGTGCGGAACCATCACTCATGGTTGGACACTTTCCGCGCATCATTTCGAGACACATGACGTGTCATTTGACACGTCTCGGACTCCCGGTAGGGAACTGATCATTTGTTTTCGGATCCGGCCAAAGAGTCTAAGAAATTTCCAATAACGTGATTTTGCGTGTTGTAGCGTTGCGATCTTTGTGAGTTTGCCGGTAATCAAACCAATACTACCCAAATACGACCTATTGTTTCATCTCTAATTTCACATGTGAATCGCGTGGAAAATTTCATTTCCATTTTCATTCGTATTTCCGTATTTTTAAACAATAAATTTGCAACAAAATACGAACCGTGTTGCCTTGAAACTTATTAAACTTGAAAAACTTGGAATGAATACGGGGAAAACAAAACTGTGAGTAATGCTACAGACGTAATATACGTTCTTATGTTCAATATTTCACATTTACTTTCATAAGCGTGCAAATACTGATTTTCAAATGAATGTGACTAACAACTTATTTTTATGAAACTTAACTGACAACCTATTCACATAAACATTGAATAGCGCACAGAAGAATTGCAGAAGTATAAGTGAACAAAATTAGACTGACTTTGTGGAGTTTTAATCTCTTGAAAAATTAGGAAAAAAACATGGAAGAGTTAAACAAATCCGAGAAAGAAGAAAATGTAGTTGTAAAAGATTTTGCGAACTAATTGAGTGATATTCTGGTAGAATTACATAATAACGCTGAAGAGCAGCTTAAAAATGAGTTTTGGCATATACAGTGCATGTGCATATTAGAAAAAATGTAGCTGTACTAAATTATAATTATTCAATACGTTTATACCAGTTAACGGTTTTTACAGCTCTTACTATTTTCAAATTGCAATATTACCATTTCATATTCCCTTAGGAGGTACATGCAAGGCCGTTTGACATTGAGAATTTCTGAACACGAGTAAAATGCTTTTGGCTACTAAGATTCGTTGGTATGTTCAATGCCAAAGACTCTATGTACTTATTTCAGCAAAGCAATGCATGACATGCGCTTTCTAAACATGGAAATACTTTTCAAACAGCGTTGATGATGTATTTAAATATTTTTAAATAATTCTTTATTTTCATCAATATTCTTCACTATGGAAGTTAGTTTTAAAAATTTTGTATGAATTCTCTCCTTGTCAAGGCAACTGAATTTTAATATCTCACTAAAATTGATTTAATTCTTCAATAAATTATAAACTATACATTAGTCATAAGGTTTTGTACAATAAATTTGGGAATTTAGTTATCAATACAAAGAGGGTTTGGGGATCATGCTGTTATTACAATTATTAGGACTTATTAAAATTCTTGGAATCATTTATTTCGTTATTGTTATCAAATATTTAAACCCATTCTTCTATTTGATTGAAGAAATTTAATGGTGGTATAAGTGCTATGTTTAAGAGAATACATGATTATTAATTTTGTATTAGCAAGCATATGAGTAATTTATTAAGTATTTATTATTTTTGTAAATAAGTATCTGGGTAAATTATTGTTAACATTGCATTTAGTTTACCTTTAATTTCACAAGACTCTTGAATAGTAGTTGTTGAACACAAAAATTAAAACCCAGATTTTGTTTAAGTCCTAATTTTATTTCTAAATTGAAAATAGCCGTGTCGTTTTCTTTCGTAGTGTCAGTTTGGAACTGACACACAGGAATGCAAGAACTTCACATGTGAATTACTCTATTCGCTAAGCTCACTTTATAGAAACATAAATGAAGCGATTTGCGTCAAATTACAGAATTCGGACCTGCAGCATGGCAAATTAATTGATGTCAAAATGCCCGATGGGCAAAACTAAACAAAGAGTAAAGATTTATAGATTTTAAAAATTATGTATCTTGTAAAACACATTGCAGTATTTCGAATTATTAAATGAATGAGATTCTAAGGACAAGAATTATATTAATTGAAAATCGAAATGCAGCCGGCAGGTGTCGAAATGGTGGCCTTGGGTGTTACAGTGTTAATGCTGTAGAGAAAGAAACATGCATTTTTTTAAGTTATATTAAAAAGTTAGGATACCAAAACCAATTGGCTGCAAGTAACAGACCGAAATCACTCAATTTGGCAGTTTTCCTCCGTGTAATGATCGTTTGCTGCTTACGGTAATAACGAAAAACTGCTATGTAAGATATTATCAATGTAAGGATATCTGAGTGTAAAGATAAATTCTTATTTACTGAACTGGTATTTTTCTTGCCGGTGCAAACGTTTCCAATATTAGATTTTATTTATATTATTACGAGCTTCGTTCAGTGCCATCACGGGATAAGAACATGACCTCCATCGATTACGGACGCTTCTTGACCCACAGAAACCCGGAGATGACTTTGCTGGCGTCATGAGTAGAGAAGACGTGTTTTTCAGCGATAGTGCAGATATAAAATGACTTCTGCTCTGTCAATTCGCTATATAAACCGGCAGTCGCCTCAGACTAAGCAGACAACATGAGTGGAAAACATTTGTCGCTTGGGCTTCTGCCACTGTTTTTGGCGCTGTCCACACCTCTGGCTCCGCAACCAAGATGCTCGCCTGGGAAGGAGCTCGCGCTGTCGATGTCGTACTCTACGAACGCCACAGGGCACCGTGCCATCAGCGCCAACCTGGAGCAGCCTCTGGGGAGTCCCGGGTGGCTGCTGGATGTGGAAGTGAGGACATCAGGGTGCGGGCCCGACGACGTCCCACGGCGGTCGCTAACCATCACGCTCAACGGGCCCCCGGAGGAGGGGTTTCTGGCTCCCTCGCCCGCTCCTCCTACGCCCTCTACGCCCTCCACGCCCTTTACACCCTCCTCACCCACCGCGACGTCATCGCCCTCCCCGCCTACTAAGCTCTCCACTCCCTCACAGGTCTCTGCGCCCTCCACGTCTCGGCCGGCGCCCCCGGGCTACCTGACGCTGCCCGGCTATGGGCACTACCGCGCGCCGCCCGAGGCCAAAGACTGGGCCGCAGCTCGCGACTTCTGCCGGGAGGAGGGCGGGGGACTGGTGGCGCCGACGTCACAGCGCGAGGTGGAGCTGCTGTTCCAGCACTTCTCTCCAAACGCCACCGGCGCACTTTTCTCTGATGCTTTTTGGACCAGCGCCAACGACATCAAGGAGGAGGGCAAGTTCGTCACAGAGGACGGGGTGCCCCTGGAGAACACAGGCTTCGCAGACTTCTACCCTGGAAGTCCCTCGAGTTCTACTTCGACTAATTGCCTTCTTATTCTCTACCGTAGGTCACTGTATGATCAAGATTGTACCACAAAGTACTCATTTATCTGTAAAGTGTCACTATGATTTTAATTTTCATCTTATTCTTCTTTAAAAGGGTCACAGGAAAACGTTTTTGAAAACATTATAGTGTCGTACCTAATGTACATTAAGTGTTATCATTCTTAGAACTATATTTAAACTTTTCTCCTATATCTTACTTATTTACGCATGTTATACACGTTTAAACAACGCCGCAGAAAATGTAGTGTAAATTAGAGAGTGAATAAATATTATAAAATATGTTGTATAAAAATCTGATAGTACGTTTTTTACCAAAACAAATACTTTCATTACACTTTCTTGAAGTATTCATAATCTGTTTTGGATTAATTTTTAACATATTTATGAAAATTAGGGATAATTTTAAAAGTAGTAGTATTAGAAAGAAAATGTATAGGCAAGGAAATAATATATTTTAAATACATAATAATATGACAATAAAAAAATCAATTCCATTCTGCATTTTTGTAAATGTATTTCAGTGAAGAAATTTCATATCACTTTCATATCTCAGCGACCCGAAAAATCTGAAGTATACTTACAAATTACAGAGTGAGAAAATCGGACGTGGACGTAAATCACACTGGCGACAAGGTTTTCCTCACAAGAAATCTGATATGTGAAACTTCTGGATTTTTTTTCATTCTAAATTCAGAAATCTATCCAGAATTTTCCATTAGGCACAGTTTTATTTTAACATGTACTTTTTAAAATCTAATTTTAAATTCTCTTTCACCAGCCATATGAAAATTTATCTTATATGTAGCAATTTTGATCAAGGTGTATTAAAGGGAATTATACGTAATGTTATGCGAAAACACCAACTGGCAATACTCTGCAAGTTTACTCATGTTTTGCCATGCTCAGATCAGTGCATGTGGCATTGTGATATGTCAGTACAGAGATGCTTGTTAGCACGAATAGCAATAGTGATATATTTACTTACTTTGTGTTTAGAAGTGTCTTGCGTAAGCCATATTTTAGTGTTTTGTATTTTCATTATGCCAAGAACGTGTGTAAATTGTGCAGATAATTTCTGTTCTATTTGTGGTGAGCTAACTTAAAAGAATCAGAGGCGAAATTAAACGCCACCCGCGAAAAACTGTTATCAACATTACTTTGGCTGTCAAGTCGGTGATTCCGAAAAGATCTGGTCCGCAAATATACGTTTTGTGTGTTGACACCGTGGTCATGTCAGAGAAATGATACACATCATATGCAATTTGCAATTCATATGATTACGAGGGAACCGAAGGATTATCTAAGTGATTGTTATTACTTTTTTCTTTTGTTTAATAAAGTCGCTTAAACAACTGAGGTCATTAGCGACTACTTTAAATACAATTTTAATACGGCAATTTAACAGTATATTACACTAAATATATACAAATTTGTGGAGACAGACATTATATGTATTTTCAATGATACAATATTAGTTTCCAGTATGTATGCTAATATACTTGTTACAATTACATTTCTTTAAGAAAATTGCTGTCTTCACAGAATTGTATTGTTTTATTTTGGAATTCGTTGGAAGATAGGATCAATTCCGAGTTTTGCTCATTTTCTAGGTATCTGTGTCTGCTGTGCTTAAACGTAGGGCATTGAGTTAAGATATGTTGAAAGTTGAGAAGGGTATCACAGTGCTGGCAGGTGGCTGGGGGATTTCCAGTTAGCAAGTATTGATGACTGAACTTGCAATAACCAGTTCTTATCCTTGTTATTGTTACTTGCTCTTTTCTTGCGAATATTTTGGAAGTTTTAAGGGAGTAAAATTGTTTAACTTGTTTGTGTAGAGGGCTTGATTTTATAGTTTTCCAGATGTTGCTCCTCTTTTCATCCATTACTTTCTTGATATGTGTCCATAAATCCTTGCATGTGTGTAATATTGTTAAAATACTTTCAGTCTGAGGGCTTACATTTTCCTCTCCAAAGCTTATTGTGTTGTGTTCAGGCATTGTTTTGTAATCTGGTATCCAGGCAATTATGGGAGTCTTTTTAGAGTATATAATATGATATATTTCATGAATACTGTTTATCATTGGTATACCTGGGTAGTTATTGTGAATATTTTTTATTGCTCCGAGGTACATATTATGACAAACTTGTTATTTCTGAGTTTTTGTGACATTTTGAAGGCTGTCATTATAGAGTATATTTCAGCTGTAGTAGTACTATCGTAGGAATGCATTCTGTTTATAATTTTAACACCTTTGGTAATAGTAGTTGCATATTTTCCACTTCTATTATTGATAGGTTTAGGACAGATTTTAAAGGAATCTTTCTATTTATTTTCCATTTATTGAAATTTTATTTTCTTATCGTTTTTAGCCATTTTTACACGAAGTACTGAACTTTGTGGTAGTCCATTCTCCAGATGTTGTACTGATGATAGACTACCAGTGAAATTCTTGATGAATTGAAATATGTTGCCTTTAAGTTCATATTCTTGTAATTTTGTCATGATTCTATGGGTCCACACCATGTCGTAAGCTTTTTCAATGTTAAGGCTCACTGCTAAAACATGCTGTTTGTTGGCATGGGCTCCTTCGATGTAAGTATCAATACTTACTAGGTGGGAAGTAGTTGAGTGTCCTGCTCTAAAACCAAATTGATAGTTGGATATAATGTTTTTAAAGTCTAGAAACCATCTGAGTCTTACGTTAATTATTTCTTCCAGAATTTTGCAAATATTGCATGTTAGAGAAATGGGTCTGTAATTTTCATTTTTTTGTGGGGTGTTTTCCAGGCTTTGGTATAAGTATAACAATAGTTGATTTCCATAGCTCGGGAAATACATTTTTATCCCATATTATGTTACATATTTTTAGTAAAGTTTCCTTTCCTTCTAAGGGTAGACTCTTTAAAACAATGTATGGAATGTTGTCTGGTCCAGATGGGGAGTTCCTTGTCCTGTTGATAGCAGAATTAAGTCCTTTAATTCCAATACTATCATTATGATGGTGATATGTAGACAAGTTCTCATTATTTGTAAGTTTTGTAGGGTTCTCTTGATCTGTTTTGTGTTTTAATAAGGCTTCTGTATAGTTTTTTGAGCTAGAAGTTTTGACAAAGCTGCATGCAATTGAAATTGCTATTTCATTAGGGTCTGTAATGATTTGGTTATTTGACAGTAAAAAATGTGTTTGTTTACAATTTTTTGTTCCTTCAATAGCATTTATTTTTGCCCATGACTCACTAGTATTATTATGTATAGACAAAGTTGAGACATACTTGTGCCAGGAATTTGCTTTACTTTCATTTATGGTTCTCCTTGTAACAGCTCTCATCTTTTTGTATTGTATTTTATTTCCTTCGGTATTATGTTTTTTGTATTTTTTGAAGGCATGTTTGGAATTTTTGAGTGCTAATTTTAATTTGTCATTCCACCAATGAACTAGTTTGTTTCTGTTTGCTGATTTGATAATTCCATTCTTGAGCAGGGTAGCCGCTGCAACGGCTGAACATGTACTTGATTTCAGACACGTACAACTCGTGGAAAAAGAGTATTACCACTAATTAAATGCCACTAAGTTCACTGTCTGAATGACAGTGTATCGCGATCGGAGCACGATGTGTCTCGGTCGGCTGCTTCAATTGAACTATTATTTCTATTTGTAAAATATTAAAGGATTCTCATATCCCTTGCCCGAAAAATGTGTCCCATGTCCATTTAGTGAATCCTGATAAATATATTTATCTCCATTGCATATTAGATTACGAGGAATGAAAAATTTCGTAAAAGCTATGGATAAAGTTTCTGATGGATTCCTGTACATGAAATTGTAATTTCTCGAAGTAAGTGATGCTAAATGAAAGGACCGCAAACGCGTCTATTAATGGGAGATAAACGATATGAAAAACTGTTCAATCCACTGGAAAAAAGCAGTCTAGCAGTCTTTCAAAAATTTACATTGAAATTTCCATGAAACCCATAAAGCAGGAAACTATCGGGCGCAATGGCTGATCTTGTGCATTCTTATAAAAACTTTGGGATGTAACATGTCTTTCAAAATTAATTTCTATATACTCTGATTTAGACATTCTCCCGGAAAATCATGGGGCTGTCAGCGATAAACATGGTGAGCGTTTTCATCAGAAAATTGCTACAATAGAAAACTGGTACTAAGACAAGCGTAGTTCTAATATACTATTGGCTGACTAATATACAATGGGCCTAATATACTATGGGCTTCTAATATACTATGGGCCAAGAAGATAGATGTTCAAGATACAGGATATGCCCGGATTACTACTTTCTAGTTACAGAATGAGTAGTCAGAATGCAAGTCAGGACGAGTAGTATACTATTTTAGAGTTGGATAGCTAGTTACTGATTTTATTAAAAATTATAAAGAATTCAAATGAATGTCACACAAAACTGCATGATGGAGAGAAACTGAAATGATTTTTGGATGAAAAATACTTCAATACTTCATATTTTCACTCTTGTGAAAAAATAGTTTATTTTTGCCGACAAGTGTAATAATACTTACTGATTAGAGTGTACGAACGTTCTTAACCAGGATATCTTTCTAGTCCCAGTTCACTGAGCTACATTAAATTCGTATGGACCCATAATGAATCATGGGTTTTAACCTAGATAGGGGTCGGAACGTCATATCTCACGCTGTTAATGTTTACTTTAGTAGCAATTTGTTTTCATTATTGCATTTATGAGTACATGTGATTAAAATGTCCTACAAAAACCCTGGAAAACTCAATTTTTTTCTGAAAATGAGCTTAATTTTCCGCATTTTCAGAAACGCACAAATGCCACTTTCTTAAAACATTTTAAATTTTTTCCTTCAAATTTTTGTGCGAATAGTAATAAATACACTGTTTAAGATGACATACAAGTTATTTTGCTGTATTCTTCTTTTCAACAATTGTGCATTCTTTAAAATGTATTTTTAAAATTTGTTAAAATTTATTTCCGTTTATATGCACATTTTCAGTAATTTATATGCATTTGTGAGTGGAAATGCGTTAAAGGACTTCAAATTAAGTTTTTCGAAAACGATTTTGGATTTTCACTATCGCTTCAATGGCGTTTTCTTAACGGTTCCAGATTTTTCAATAAAAATTTCCACATAGGACAAGCCTTCACTCTTTTTTAATATTCTTAAAAATATATTTCGGTTCTACGATGAGAAATCGAAAAAGTTGCGAAAGGTTAAAAAACTAACAAGTGATAGATGGCAGCTGGCCAAAGACGGGACAGACCAAAGGGGGGACGGGAGGAGACCAAAAGCTAGCCATGAAAAAAGAAATTAGAAAACTAACTAGTACAAGAAAATCTGTACCATTCCATAACAGAACTAGTTTCTTTCTCGGATACGTACGTATATACTGTGATGGTACCAAGGCACATTAATTATAATAATTTATTTGGGGAACCTGAAAGGCACAGGTGTGTTGGTAGGGAGAAGTCTTTGAAGGAGATCACATGTGAAGAAAGCAATGTCTCAAATTGAGATTTATTAAATCCTCTAATGAAAATAAAATAAAAGCATAACAAATTCAGTTTATTACACAGAGAAAACTCATTACTTATACGATTGATAAATTATTCTTTGAAAATATTCTTAATAAATGGAATCCATATGCAACTTTCTAGGTCATAGCTTTGAAGTAATATCTTTACGTGATTTTCTTAAACTTATATCTACTTATAATTTCCCCCTCGACGCACAGAAACAACAATCTCAATCCTTAACGTTCCGTCTTCTATTAACGCCCCTCTTCCACCAGCGACGGTCGAATTGCGCTATGGGGCGGTGCCATTCCCGAGCGCGCCGCGTCGCAAGCTGCAACGCCAGGTCGGTGGCCCTGTAGCGTCACGTTGGCGGCCGTGGGTGGGAGGAGGAGCGGAAATATCGCATACCTGCGGGCATGAATAGCTGGGCGCCCCGGCGTTGGGATACCTTTAGACAAAGGGGACGCCAGCTTGACCCGGAAGATCACGTGGTACACGCAAGGCTCCCTCCTACACCTAGGACGGTCGCGTGACGGTTGCACTCTGGTATAAAATCGAGCCGACGAGCTCACACGGGGGGTTTTATTCTGGAAACCTTGCGCGATGCGCAAAACTTTACACCCAGGCTGGAGCGTGTCGTGCCTATTGCACGGGTGACGAGGTCACGGTAGTGGCGCGGGAGTAGCGTCAGAGGAGGCGGGGCCTCCGTAGCTATGTGGGGTATCCACAGGGAAATACTCACAAGTGTGTAGTTTCGAAGCAGAAGTTGGTTATTGTACATACGTGTAAATGAACTTGTACATACTTGTAAATGTCTGTGTGTTTTTCTCCATGACGCCACAGCCCCCTAGGATTCTTTTGCGTCGCCTCCTGCACACGCATCCACGGGCTTTCTATCTTCTGTCTTCGTCCGGTCGTCTACTCCCTCACTCCACCAGATCATCGGTACATCAACACTCTTGCTTTGCGCTTTTTTGTCACGAGTTTGTTTATCGTGATTTATGCAGGTTACAGTTCGTACAATTTACTCAATAAAACTATTAAAGTTCACTGGAGTGTATTTTCTCGCCTGAAGTAGTTCAATTCCTGGAGAAGACAAATAATGAATAGAACGCCGCAGAATAAATATGCGACCGTTATCTTAAATTGTTCTGCCGCGTTATACTATACTCGTTTAATTCTTCCTGCCTTAATTTCTAGAAATCAGAAAAGTCTATTACCTTCAAAACATAACACAAACTAAGTTATTTTCAGCAGCATAAAATGTTTTTACAGTTCACTTATATACTGCTCTCGAAACGCGTACCGGTATATTGAAAACTCTTTGAACAACTCGTTCCTACGTATATGCCTCTCACTAGACTCTAACTCGTCCATTCTTCGCAGACTCTCACTCGTCCATTTGACGAAATTAGAGACAGGTAGGGGTAGCTCAGTGCATCAACTGATGTCACTGCAGCGCCTCTAACCGGGAGGTCCTAGGTTCCCACTCCCCACGGCGGCAGGATTTTCGACACTAGATGTTCAGCTAAGTCAAATTCAGTCGCTATCTGGAGGAGAATTCTAGCGGCCGGCTGCTCTGATCGGTAGTTTTCCGTGGTTTGTCCGATCAACACCAGGCGAATGCCGGAGCAGTACCTTACCAAACGGGCCACGGACCGCGCGCGATCTGACCTTCCTCTTCCTTGTCCTATCCTCTCCCCTTACACACACACTTACACTAACATGCACTACACTACCCCATATTCCGGGAGACCGGTCGGGAGCTTAGAGCTTGTCCCGGCTGGGACGGTGCCCCGCTGGTGGGAGAGTCTTGGTTAGGGGGAAACCCCACTAGCCGACGGTAGGTCGGCGCAGGATCTTGCCGTCCAGCGGAGGAAGATCACTGCCATCTCCCGAAAAAACATGCACTACACTAACGGGACTAATGACCACAGTAGTTGACGCTCCCGGAAACACGAAAAAATCAATCAATCAAACGAAATTAGAAGAAAGTTTTCACCTGTCGTCGGCTGGTCAGTAGGCCTGTCTCTCCTCCTTGCCCAGCGTGACGTAGCACACGCCTCCGCTATATCCCTGTTCCGACGTCGCTAACACTTTCGAACACGCCCTGATTTGCGGGGAATTCAAATGACTTGAGGCGCGGTCCCCCAGGACCCGCTCACAGCAGTACTGTCTCCATACGTCTCAATGCAGGTGTCCCACCAATTATGGACCACCCTCATAGCTTCTAAACGGTTCAGAACATAGAAATACTGTTTTCCTGAACAGTTTGGAATCATGGGCCAAGTAACATGCCGTAATGAAATTGTCTATCATATTTTTAGTTTTTGAGAAATTTAATCATCTTCGATTTTTTTAAATGGAACTATATATTGTTCTCACCAGCAATGGATCGACCGCGAGAAGGGAATCAAAATGATGGTTCATATGCTAATATTTTGATAGTAACTTGAGTATAAAATTAGACTTTCTGACAAGTGATTTTGAATTAAACGGGTAATCGTGTAGAAACATTTGCAACTCTCGCCTTCTGAGAAATTAGCCTTCGCGGCGTCAAGATACTCACAAAATGTCCGTCCGTCCGTCCGTCTGTTGCTCAGTGAAAACACTATCACCTAATATTTCCGAAACATTTGTTTCCAAAATGTATATTCTCCGCACTATCTGGCTCGACTCGAAGCTCTGCGAGGCTCTACAAGGCTCATCAGTTGTCTTCAGTGTTCTTATAAGGCTGGTCAGTTGTCTTCAATGTTCTTATGAGGCTAATCAGTTGTCTTCAATGTTCTTATAAGGCTCAACAGTTGTCGACAACTCCTCGATGCGTTGATCGCACCAGGTTCCCTGGTTTTTACCCTACTGCTCTCACTACTAAGTTACCGAGGCAACTAATACTTTCAACGTTTTCACGAGTTATTTATATCATCCCTTGTATGTATACAATATGGCGGTGTAAACCTGGGCGTAAACCGTAAGGACTGAGTTCGAATCCGTGTCCGGGTGACCAATTCTTTGAACAAATTTAAATATGAATATGCATTGTTACTCAGTAATGTGGCCACAATTTGAATTTCTTTACGACTACTAAAAATATCTCCGAGAGTTATATAAGCCAGGTGACGGTGTATGGGACAATTATATACACACAGGAGACTATATTTAGCTAGTGAAAAACATTTAAATCATTCGTTGTCTAGGTAGCTTAGTTGTCAGAGCAGCTGGCCGTAAACCAGAAGTCCCGTGCTCGAATCCAGGTTTCAGTAATCAATTCAGTATCAAAAAAGAAAATTAAATAGCATATGAATAAATCACTTGTATTATAAAATTTTTTTAACAAAAACGACTTACGACCTTAGTCAAATTTCACTAGTGGTGTCTCATGTTTCACGAATATGACACACGATATCTCGTACTGAGTTTTTGCATCAGTCTTTTAAACGAATTTTTTCATTATGACACAGTATTTCAAATGACAGCTATAGCAAATGACAGCTAGTAGTGTAATTCCAAGACGATTCAAACAAACGTCGATTACTAGCTACAGAAATTTTAAAGAGAGTTACACTCACTGCTCTGCTTCTAGTTGGTTAAAAACTGTTTTTGTGGATTCGGAAAAATCTTGCCATCAGCCCAGCGCTGTCAGTGCTATTGGGGTTAGAAATTGCGTTGTAATAACCACGATTGCGGAATACTTCGAGTGAAACATTGTTCGTATGCTTTCTTTCGGAGGTAGAGTAACGCGTGCTGTCCCATGTTGTAGAATTACTGAAAGTAAAAGAACCTCAAGCTTAAAAGATACCTATGAGCTAAATATAACTTGTCTGTTTAGTCGCCCGAATAATAACTTCATCCTCCACTAAATGGTGAAACAAGGATAGCAAAAGTTTGGTGATCACACGGAAGGAAAGGCCTGAATGTAGCAACGTAAAATAAGGCATAATTTAATTGACGCGCTGTAGTTATCCCTAATTTTCCCCCTATTTGTGTCTTTCTATTTTTCTTTCTTAGTTACTGCTGTTCTAAACTGCTTTTCTAGAAGGCTATCTTGACAGAAGTTGATATTTACTGATTTAGTGATGTTTGTTAATGGGGGTTCTCCAGTGAAAAAATATAATAATTAAAGGCACACTATTATGTCGGGGTCTTGCGTAACATAGTCATCCGAAGTTGTTTGAAAACGCAGGCTCTTCTGTATGTATATGATTCTAAATATGTTTATTCAACATACGTGAGAACGTTTATTTTTATGCGCGTCAGCGTATGTACTTGAATTTGTGTATTCATGTAATTGCCACCCATGTGGGCTCGATTTAGCAACAAATAATTTAGTTTACATTCTAAATGACTTATTTTAATTGAATTTAGTTTCATGTTTCTGCATTCAGCTACCAGGCAATATCATCCCAATTGTAGAATAATGTTTCCATCTATTTCCATACGATCCTCATAATGATAGAAGACTACAGCAGTTATCCCAGTACACGGAACGAGGCTCGGGTGCAGCTGTGAGACGTCGCGGCCGCAGGGTTCTCAATGAGCACTTGCAGTGGAGCCCTATGCTGCCCGTCCCTTTATGCGCTCGCGACCTCCGCTCTCGTGCTGCGCCGAGTGTCTTCACGAGAAGATTGCTCGCGGCTGTGCGCGTGGGGACAGCGACGGGACCGCGACACGGCGCACGGTGGCGAGGACGGCGGCGGAGGCGATAATGAGGCGTGGAAGGTGATGGGGACGGCGCAGCGGTAAGCAAGCGCGGAGAGAGGGGGAAAGTGATGGGGTGGAGCGGTGGTGTAAGCGGTGTGGGGGACGGGTGGTGAAGGAAGGGACGGTGGTAGGGCGGGGGGAGTGAAAACGGTGGCATGGAAAAGAGAGGAAGTTGTGGAATGGCAGGGCGGCGAGTGGGCGTGGGGACAGCGAGGGAGGGTTAGAATGTAGAATGTAGTAGGAAGGTTAGTGGGGACGGCGTTGACGGTGTCAGTGGTGCGGACGGACCCTAGGTGTAGTGGATAGGGTCAAGGAGTGAATGTTGATGGGGAAGATGGTGAATACGGCGCCATAGGGAAGAGGGTGAGGGGTACGGTTGCGTGTAACTTGTGTTGGATTGCAAAGTAACGGTGGTAGTGTTAGAGACAGGAGCGGTGGTGGGCTCGGAGCCTGGGGTTTGGGGAGGCGTGATGATAAGGATGTGGGTGGTGTAGAATGTAGAATGTAGTAGGAAGGTTAGTGGGGACGGCGTTGACGGTGTCAGTGGTGCGGACGGACCCTAGGTGTAGTGGATAGGGTCAAGGAGTGAATGTTGATGGGGAAGATGGTGAATACGGCGCCATAGGGAAGAGGGTGAGGGGTACGGTTGCGTGTAACTTGTGTTGGATTGCAAAGTAACGGTGGTAGTGTTAGAGACAGGAGCGGTGGTGGGCTCGGAGCCTGGGGTTTGGGGAGGCGTGATGATAAGGATGTGGGTGGTGTAGAATGTAGAATGTAGTAGGAAGGTTAGTGGGGACGGCGTTGACGGTGTCAGTGGTGCGGACGGACCCTAGGTGTAGTGGATAGGGTCAAGGAGTGAATGTTGATGGGGAAGATGGTGAATACGGCGCCATAGGGAAGAGGGTGAGGGGTACGGTTGCGTGCAACTTGTGTTGGATTGCAAAGTAACGGTGGTAGTGTTAGAGACAGGAGCGGTGGTGGACTCGGAGCCTGGGGTTTGGGGAGGCGTGATGATAAGGATGTGGGTGGTGTAGAATGTAGAATGTAGTAGGAAGGTTAGTGGGGACGGCGTTGACGGTGTCAGTGGTGCGGACGGACCCTAGGTGTAGTGGATAGGGTCAAGGAGTGAATGTTGATGGGGAAGATGGTGAATACGGCGCCATAGGGAAGAGGGTGAGGGGTACGGTTGCGTGTAACTTGTGTTGGATTGCAAAGTAACGGTGGTAGTGTTAGAGACAGGAGCGGTGGTGGGCTCGGAGCCTGGGGTTTGGGGAGGCGTGATGATAAGGATGTGGGTGGTGTAGAATGTAGAATGTAGTAGGAAGGTTAGTGGGGACGGCGTTGACGGTGTCAGTGGTGCGGACGGACCCTAGGTGTAGTGGATAGGGTCAAGGAGTGAATGTTGATGGGGAAGATGGTGAATACGGCGCCATAGGGAAGAGGGTGAGGGGTACGGTTGCGTGTAACTTGTGTTGGATTGCAAAGTAACGGTGGTAGTGTTAGAGACAGGAGCGGTGGTGGGCTCGGAGCCTGGGGTTTGGGGAGGCGTGATGATAAGGATGTGGGTGGTGTAG
>BLKR01005893.1:0-70081 GCA_011170035.1 Teleogryllus occipitalis
CAACTTCGACTGTGACCGCAACTTCGACTGTGACCGCAACTTCGACTGTGACCGCAACTTCGACTGTGACCGCAACTTCGACTGTGACCGCAACTTCGACTGTGACCGCAACTTCGACTGTGACCGCAACTTCGACTGTGACCGCAACTTCGACTGTGACCGCAACTTCGACTGTGACCGCAACTTCGACTGTGACCGCAACTTCGTCTGCGACCGCGACTGCGACTGTGACAACTTCGTCTGCGACCACAACTGCGACCACTAATTCGACTGCGACCACGGCTTCGATTGCGACCACGGCTTCGATTGCGACCACGGCTTCGATTGCGACCACGGCTTCGATTGCGACCACGGCTTCGACCGCGATCACGGCTTCGACTGCGACGATTGCAATTGCCACAGCAACTGCGATTGCAACTGCAACGGCGAGGGTGGCGGTAGCTGAGACGGGGGTCGATGCGAGAACAACGGGTGCGAAGGGGACTGGGGGGGGGGAATATTCGCACACGGCGGGCTCCCGGTGAGCGACCGCAGGCGGTGAAATTCGCGCCGGCGCAGGTTAAAATTTAATAATTTCCGATCCGGTCAAAGAGCAGTCTTTAGCGTCCCAATTGCGCCCGGTCACTCGGAGGCGTTTTGTGTACTCGCCGCTCAAAGGGCGGGCGCGCTTTGCAGCGCCGCTCTCAATTAGCAAAATGTCGCGCGCGGAGCGGAACGCGCTTCCCTGTGTGCACGGTGGGCGGTGGGCAGAAAGCAGAGGCGGGGAGATGTTCATCGAAGAAGGAAGTGCCGAGTGTGTGTGGGAGGGGGCGTGCGGTTTTGAGCGAGTGACCGAATGGTCAACGAATACGTGAAAGAATGAAAGGATGAATGAATTAAAGAATGATCAATGAAACAATGAAGGAAGGAAGAAATTATGAGTAAATGATCAGCGAGTTGTGAATGAGGTGTGAGATGCAAAATAGTACATGAAAGTGTGATATGTATGTGTCAATGTAATGAGTATATGACAGTGTGATGAGTATGTGGCAGTGTGATGAGTATGTGGCAGTGTGATGAGTATGTGACAGTGTGATGAGTATGTGACAGTGTGATGAGTATGTGGCAGTGTGATGAGTATGTGGCAGTGTGATGAGTATGTGGCAGTGTGATGAGTATGTGGCAGTGTGATGAGAATGTGGCAGTCTGATGAGCAGGGCTCGGATTCAAATGACTTAAAATTCTTTGAATATGACGTATAAATGACTTAAAAATAAAAGGGAAATGATGTATAAAATGACGTAAAAATAAGAGGGAATTGACTTAATATTTTGTTAAATACTCAAATATGTGTATGAATGTGTTTATTTATCCCATGAATTTTAGTTTTAAATAAAATTTATTTATATAAAAGTATATTGAACACAAAATATTTTAGGAGGAAATGTACTCCTTCGCTCCAATCTTCCAACCGTCAGTGTTGATAGGTAGAAGAAGTTACTGAATATCCGTTGAATGAGAGTTCCAAAAACAGAGTCCATTGCAGTATTTAATTTCGTCATGAACTGGTGATACAATAAAAAGTTTGAGTGTGTCATTATAAATTCATGAAACATTCACCAACAAAAAAACGAAAATAAAACATAATTCGTAAAAAGGACGAAAATGTAAAGATCCAGAAAAGTGACCTACAAATTGAAAAATGGCAAAAACTGAAAAAAATCCAATAATTGTACATTTCTTTAACTATATGTCGAGATAAACGTTCATTTACAAGTTAGCTACGTCTGGAATGCACCATTGAAAAGATGACATGTCATCAGAATCCGAGCCCTGGAGATGAGTATGTGGTAGTGTGATGAGTATGCAAGAATGCGAGTGTGAAAGTGTAAAAAATGTGAAAGAGTGTCAATGAATGATGAGCAAGTATGATTGTGAATGAATGATAAGTGTGTAAGATCGTGAATGAATGAGTAAGGTTGTGAATTAATTATTGAGTCAGTAAGTTTGTAAATGAATGTGTGAATCATTAGTCAATGTATAAGATTATAAATGAATGAATATAAGATTGTGAAATTATGATTGAATAAGCGAATGAGTGAATAAAGTTGTGAGTGAATGAAGAGCGTGAAAGTGAGATGCACTGTGGCCAGGGTTATACTACGCACAGTGATGAGCCAACAGCCATAAGCGGTGGTGTGTGATAACGGAACGATGTCTAAAAGGTAGTAGTTGGGTTGTGGGCGCAAGTTGTGAGTGAACAAGAACTTACGGTTGCGTAAGCGAATTACAGGAGGTGAGTGAACACTGAGGAAGGAGGTAGTGTAAACAATTGATAGAGCGACACTCAGAAGGCGAAAATATTGGAAGCATCAGTAAATGAATGACTGGCGACCGTAGGATAAACTGAAATTACTTAAAAAAACATTAGTTGAACTTAACAAAATGAGCTGAAGGATAAATTCGTCTGCAATGTCAAGTACAACTGCTAACGCATGAGATCATTCTTACAGTTTGATGTTGCATTCTTCAGTAAAAGAAATACTTAGTTTTAATCACCGATTTTAAGTATCCTACATTTTATATCCTGTAAAATATGTTACTAAATATAATTGGATAACAATTTTTAATAGAATATATCAACAAGCAACCTTTGTAATAGTAAGAAATGACGATGATAATAACTATAATTCTTCGTACATTTTTGAAAATAATAATTTGTTATTCTAATAACAGTGGTATGCAATGAACGAACGGTGGGTTGAGTGATGTACGCAAGTGATAAAAGATAGAAGAAAGTGATGGAGAAGCCTGGGATTTTATGTCCACTGCAGCATGTTGCTGAAAGCTGAGAAGATGCCAATGGCACGGCACATCTTTTCAAACCGACGTACGGACGAGAAAACAACACACTTGAACCACCCCTTT
Organism: Teleogryllus occipitalis; assembly: GCA_011170035.1. Classification (NCBI taxonomy): domain Eukaryota; kingdom Metazoa; phylum Arthropoda; class Insecta; order Orthoptera; family Gryllidae; genus Teleogryllus; species Teleogryllus occipitalis. Next base: position 2,908 of record BLKR01005893.1, read on the forward strand.
ATCTCCTCTGGACTCATCACATGATTTTATTTCTTCTCATCCCACCCCATTATTCGTATTCCATTTTCTTTTGTATGTGTTTACGGCTGCGTGAATGTGGGTGGAGTTCATCACGCTCCCTTCTCGCGTGCCCACCACACCGATGCGTTAGCTGTCCGCAGTCTTCACACTCGCAACCGCACCATATGCGTACGCTGTCGCGCCCTGGGCGTCCCGAGCGGGCCCGGCACCACGCCCACCCGCCGCCTGCCACCCGCAGCCGCCACAACGTCCGCAGGCGGCGGGGGCGGCGGCGGCGACGGCGACGGGGGCACGACGGGCGCCGAGGGCCGCGCGCGGCGGTCGGCGAGGACGTGAGGACGCCCGGACGGCCCAAGGAAACCGCACCGGCCTCTGCCGGTGGAGGGGGTCGCGGGACGCCGCCTTGCCGTCGCGCGGGGCCGCGCGAGCAACACGCGACCGCTCGCAAAAATGATATTCCCGTCACGCCCGTTATTTCCCAGGAGGCCCGCAAACCCGCGCCGCGGCCCGCACGGGGGGCACAGTCAATGCGCAGTCGGGCGTAATGGGCAGGGCCCTGGGGGGCACGCTAATATACGTCCGCTGCCGTGAAGCCTCCCCACTTCCCCTCCGCCAACCGCCCTGCGCAGTGCCACTGTCCCCGGCCGGTGCCCTCTGCTAGTGCCTGCCGCCTCTGTTCCCGCCTTCCCCCCCCCGCCTCCCTAGCCCCTCTTTCCCCCCTTCCGCCTCCCTCCCCGCCTTTCCCCTCTGCCGCCCCCTCCTCCGCTCCCTCACTACCTCCCCACCTCATTCCCCGCCTGCCTTCCTCGTATCCCTCCCCGCCATCCTCTCTGCCGTACACTCCGCCTGCCTCCCCGCTACTATCTCCCGCTTCTCCCTCCCCGCGTCCCTCTCCCGCATCTCCTCCCTGCCTCTTTCCGCTGTCCCGTCTCCCGCCATTTCCCCGTCCCCTCTCAACGCCTCTACCCCTCCCGTACCGCATCTGCCCCCCCTCCCTAGACCCCACGACCTCCGCACCCTCAGTCTTCCCTCTTCTCCCCTCCTTTTCCCTGCTTTGCCCAGTCCTTCTCCCCGCTCTACGGATAATAGACGCATTTTCCTACGACGAAACTGCCTCGCAATGGCCGTAGTATTAATGTTGTTAACACCGGTACCCAGGTTCCTGATAAGGGCCGGTATAAATTTATACGGTATTATCGGGGTGTTGTGGGAGGGGGCGAGAGCTGAAAATCGTTGCCCTGGGACATGAAGCGTGTTCACGCACACACTCATGTGTTATTTTTGGTCCACTTAGAGTGTGACGGAACTCGGGTGTTTCCCGCACGACAATCTCCCTTACGTGGTGTTAGACACGAGCATTCGTTATAGTACTCCGTTGGCGCCGCTCGTCGTTTGAGGAAGAGGGTTGCGTGTGAACGAAATAAATATTTTGCGACGTTACATTAAAGAAATGTTTCAAGAATTTGAGTAGATATTGCTGAGAGGTATGTACTGTCTGCACTTGGTTTAAAACTTAGTTCCTGTGAAAATGTTCGTTTCTTTATGTATTAAACGTTCTTCTACAGTATTCTCCGTTAAGTATGACTTACACAATTTCTTGTTCAATATTTTACAGTACAAACGACATTTCTAGTGGTCTCAAATATTTATGGTAAGATCTGTTGTTTTGCCTTTTTCATTAAAATAAATTTTTTTCTTCTCCAAAGTTAAGAATTAGTTTTTACGGAAATTCTTACTCTTTGACAAATCGATTGAACAGAAGTATGATCTATATCGACCATTATTATAGTCATTTAAATTATTTTTTCTTCGCTTCTCTTTTTTTCATTGCAGTGGAAAACAATTAGTGTAAATGTTCTTATATTTAGGTTTTGATAAAGTTTCTCTTTAGCGATGATTTCTGAACACTTCGTTTTCAAGAATTTATAATGTACTGAAAAATTATACAGAGTAGGAAGGAATTAATACTGTCTTTTGCCTTGTTAAAAAGTTGTCTTGAGTGTTTGTAAATGGGAGTGTACCTTTCGTAAGTATGAGGATCATGTCATGAGTGAAGACAGTTATCTTCCTATAAAGGCGCAACAATAGAAATTCAGTATATTCTTTTAAAGGCCACTCCACTTGTCAATGCAAGCACGAAAATACTTCAGGATAGGGGAGCTAACAGCATGGGACAATCGAAAAGTATGGAAAAAGGACTTATTTTATTTTTTAAATGAAATCAAAATGACGTAACAAATAGCTAATACAGTTCAAACTAGACCGCCTTGTTGCGTTAAATGTGTAACTTATTAATGATGTATCCATAAAACGCTGTCTACACAATGGCATCTACATGTTTGAGAAGATTGCTGTGATTCTCGAAACAACTGCTGAACTGAGTTGCTGTGACTTACGAAATCCTTTCGCTTTGAAAACGTGCTTGGTAAAGGAGACTTTCTTGAGACAAAAAGAACTGCAGATTATATTTGTTCTTAGAAAACCTGGAGATAACACTTAACAAAGTCAGCAATCGCTCTTTTGAATCCATTGTTGTATGCGGAGATTTTAACATTGATTTTCTGGTCGAATCTTGCGAGAAAGAAAATTTTCTCAATTTAATTAATTCCTTCAATTTAGACATTACAATTAATGTACCTACACGGATCACACAAAATTCGATGAAGGCAATTGATCAAATTATAATAAACAAAACTACTACTCGATATGAAGTTGAAATAAAAGACTGAGGATACAGTGACCACAATGCACAAATTCTTACCATTATAAGAAATGCGATCACTGACACAATACATAATACACGTATGACTAGATTGTTTACAAACAGTAAAATAAAATTATTTATTGATTACTTGATGCAGGAGTCATGGGAAGCAATTTATAATGCTGTTGATACAAACGACAAATATAATTCTTTTTTTCAACTCTTTCATTTCATTTTAACACTTGCTTTCCTCTTCAATAAAGAAAATTAAATATTTCACGGAAAAGCAATTCTTGTATAACACAAGGGATTAGGACATCTTGTAAAAACAAGCGAAGAAACGTCATAACGTATCTCAAGATTTCCTTATCTACTTTAAAAAAATACAAAACATTGTTACGAAAAGTCATAAGGCAGGCTAGAATCATGAAACACGATCAGGATATTTTGAACTCAAATAACAAAACAAAAGCAATGTGGAATATAATAAAAAATACGACCAAATCAACTAGAAACCCTGTAGAGAATGTTGTTTTAAAATATAACGATATAAACGTGAACGACCCGGCAACAGTGGCTAGTCTCTTTAAGCAATATTTTTCGAGAATTGCTGCCGATCTCACTAAGGGTCATCAGCCACAAAATTCAAAGACAGACAGTTCACCTAAAATTTTAGACACGATGTTCGTTTCCGAAACTTCTTCCTATGAAATTCTCAAAATAATCGGTAAACTAAAACATAAATATTCGGCCGGTTTAGATGAATTCCCGGATTCTTTGTTAAAGACCTGTGCGTATGCCATTATACACCCGTTAACTCATATATTTAATTCATCGTTATGCACCGGAACGTTTCCAGATATTTTCAAAACAGCTAAAATTAAGCCGCTCTTCAAAAAAGGCAACAAAAATGAAATTCAAAATTATCGGCCCATTTCTCTTCCATCAGTTTTTTCAAAAATATTAGAGAGACTTTTTTACGTACGAATGGAAACCTTTCTCAGTAAACGCGACGCGCTTTCAGATTGCAAACATGGATTTAGAAAATCAAAATAAACGAAAACAGCTATATTTTCTTTTCTTAAAGATGTCGCCTCATCATTGGATCAAAACGAGGCACCTATTGGATTATTTTTAGATCTCTCAAAAGCTTTTGACGTCATTGATCATGACATTTTACTTTCAAAATTACCTTCATATGCAATCCGTGGTATTGCTCTAGATTGGTTATGTTCGTACCTTAAACAACGATCTCAAAGAGTTGAAATACCTTGCTGGAATAATGGAACATTACGTACACACCTTTCCGACTCTTTGCCCATTGCACGTGGAGTTCCTGAAGGATCGATTTTAGGCCCTATTCTGTTCCTACTTTACGTAAACGATATGCCCTCGACGATTCGAAACGGAAGAACGGTTCTCTTTGCAGATGATACGAACATCCTTTGCAAAACAGAAACCGTAAATAGTACAATATCAGATGTTTCAAATTCGTTCCGAAATTACAAATTAATAGTAAACGGAAAGAAAACAGTTTTAATGCAGTTTTCCATTTCAAATAAACAATTCTGTGCTCCATTGAAAATGAACGGTGTACCATTGACTAATGTTAAGGCAACAAACTTTTTAGGTCTCTCAATTCAGTCAAAACTTAAATGGAATGTCCATTTAAATGAATTGAACACAAAGTTAAGTTCATTATGCTACGCGTTCAGAATTCTTGCAAATTCAGTCAGCCTTAATACTGCTCGTTGTGTATATTTCGCAAATGTTCACTCCCGCCTGAGATATGGCATAATATTCTGGGGAAATACATTTTATAGCTCCCAGACTTTTAGATTACAAAAACGAATTGTACGAATAATAACCAAATCCCATCCACGTGATTCATGTAAGCCTCTCTTAAGTAATCTAAAAATTTTACCATTACCTTGTCTGTTTATTTACGAATCAGTGGTTTTTGTCAAAAATGACTTGCTTAAAGGCGGGAATATATTTTCAGAAAATGCCGATGTCTATTACTATAACACTCGACGTAGAAATCATATTCATCAGGTGACAGTATCAACAGCTCAATACAAAAAATTCACACACAATACATGTACATTATTTTACAACACTTGCCTCATTAAACGACATAAAACGATTAAATTCGATAGAAAAGTTTAAATCCCAAGTGAAATCGTTTCTGCTGCATAACTGTTTCTATACAATTAGAGACTATACTGAGCATCACAAGAAAAGTAATATTAATTTTAACAATGATACGTAATGCATTATTTACCATTTGGACTGTATAGATGTGTATAAACAACCTGTAACAACTATTGTACTACAGACTCCGGGTCAATGACCCCCATCTCGATCAGGTTTTTCGTTCAGTTTCCCTGATCCATTGAGCAAATGCTGAGATGGCCCCTTGTTTTGCTTCTGGACATTAATGTAACTTCATTTTCTGTGCACGTCTTCTAGAATTCAGTGGGAAATACAATTATTCAAATTAATGTTTCCATGTTATCGCGGCAGGAAATATTATTCCGAAGGACAATATGGATAAGAGCCAAAATTTATTGCTTTGTTATCCTTGAAAATAGATTTTATTACATGGGAGGTTTTTTTTAAATTTAAGTAGTAATGACTTAGTGTAGGGATCACAGAATTTTGAAAATGTGCACACAATTCACTTTTCCCCATAGCACGTCATACGCAGTTTGAACTGTTTTTTGACGTAAAAAAATTGCTTGTAGGTACATACGTTTCCTTGGCTTCTTGGATGCCACTGATAGAGCAGGCACTTGACACCAATATCGGTTTTTAATGTTTTTCGTGTTTTAGGCTCCCTTACGATAGCGTTTCTGTGCTTTTTGTTGTAAATAGAATTTTGCTTGAGCAAATGTATGTTTTAAGTTCGACAAATTACTCTATTCAACGATAAAGTGATATTGAAAAAATATCATACCCGAATATTTTGTGTATCACTTTTGATACTCACTTGAGAATACTAGCAAACAAATAAACATATATCTTTAAAAAATCAAACATCCATTATGTAACATTTCGTTATGTGATTGTCACCTTAGCCTGGCATTTAATTGGTATTTTAAAATATTTTCTCTCTTTCAAATACTGAATTCCCTTTGGATATCAAAGCTTTTGGTATATGAACTCGTGTTTGCGTAGGTTATTAAATTTCTGCGAATGCTTTGCATTCATATAAACGCCAGTAACCGTCATTCTCCTCCAACTTCAAAAATGTGTTCATGTCCAAAAGTGCTGTCGTTTTATCGCCGTTTTTCCTAGAACAATATCGTAATGAATACCTGTCAGTCTCAAGTTTTTAATTTAAATGTATTTACATTCCTACCAACAGAAAGCATATTTGTTCGCGGAACGTGTTAGATTTTGTGAAAAAAATTAATTAAGGTGTATTGCATTCATTGCGAACTAACCTTTGCAGAATTGAAAAGCTATTTTTTCGTTTCATTTCTTAAATTTTTGATTCATTTCAATGATGATGTAAATTTTTCAAGCGTGTGAGACAAGATTTTTATCAGCAATGACAAAACTCTTATAGTTTGAACTCTCAAATCTGTAATAAAATTTGTTAATATTGCTATTATCACATTGTTATGCGGTACAAATAGGGTATTTCATGTATTAACGTTATAGGCAACTGAACTTTTTTTATAAGCGTTTTCGCGATTACAAACATAGCAGGAAATTTCCAAGAATATTATCCAAACAAATGAAGGAAGCTTCATCAGATGGATGAATTATTTTTTTAAATCTTTTCATGCTTATTCGATCTCCTACTGATTATATAATTTATTTATATTTTCACCTTTGAAAATTTAATTATTATATCAAAAGCTTTTTTATATTGATATAGTGCCGCGTATTTCGATCTATTATTTTCTTATTATTTTACCCATTCAAAACGATTGAATGAAAGTTGCTTTAGCAGGCAATGTCATTCAAGTTCAGTGAGCTGTGATGCGGAACTACTATCAATAAACTTTTGATCATTATTTCGCAACCTAGTATCAAAACATTTTTATAATTATAGGATTTCCTCATTTCCCGATTGTTTTTCTAATTCAAAACGGACCCTGGTACAGGAAGCAATGACACGGGTCTAGGAATTAATTAAAAATATTTACTTTCATTCGCATTCCAATAATTAAAGTCATTAGCGCTCAGTGTCATTTTACAAACATGTCATAGAATACATTCGTTATGGACATTACATTGTTTACATATAAACGATTATGATAACCACTGGGTGACCGTTTAATATTGTTACAACATTTATTCACAGCAAAAACGTTTAATAATCAGTTTGAGAACAAACATTTTTGAACTTATTTATCTTTTTCCATAAATTAGTTCTTTCTTGGTGGTGTCTTGTACGCATCTAGATCTGTCTTAGCCGACCATTATTGCTTCCAATGCATTTGGAGTATGTAAATATTGCCTGGTGCAGGACAGAGGTGTTGTCGTCTCTCATGTCGGATGTTGAATGCATCTTTTTAATGTTACACGCCTTCATCAATATTGTCTGCGTTTCTTAATGAAGCTTCTTATGCTTATGCTAAAAGTCGTCAGTCAACGATTTCACGAAAGTGATTTAATTTGTTGCGTCACGGACGCAACACGTCTCTTAAACCCTTGTTGGGCGTTGAACGCTTGCGTGGAGTAATCCTTCTTTACTTTTTTCGTCAAGTCTTGTCACGTTGCGTCACGTCGCAGTTAATCAGCGGCTTTTACCCTTTCGGCCAGGGGCTCGACGCCGTTAGATCGCGGGGTTCCTAGCCAGTCGTCCAACCAGGAACCCGCGAGTCACGAATTCGCTTTACTTTCGTGATTTCACGGAGCGTAGTAAACAAATTCTGCTAAAGTAAATGAATTCTGCTAAAGTCGCTGGCTTTCATTCCAGTCTTAATTTTCTATACAGTTTTGATGTGATAGGGCATTGCAGCACTCTGGAGTATTTTATCTGTAGTAAATTCGTACGTAATAAAGAAAACCAGGAGATCAGGAATTTTATTAAACTCTGATGACCAATACGTTGGTCCTCTAGTAGATACCAGGAGATTCTTGCGTTGGATACATTTACAAAGTTGGCGGCTAAGTGCACGTGCTCTGCGTTGTTATCACCGACGATAAAACTTGACCTCAAGGAACTGAAGAAAGATTAAACACCAGCTCTCTTATAGAGTGTTTGGGTGGACAATAAACAGCAGATATGATGACCCGATCGAAGATATCGTTAAGATTAATGCCCGCAGATTGTAGACAATTGTGATTTTATTTTTGTTTATAAAATTTTTACTGTTATGGAAATAATAGATATTCCTTTTACCATGATACCGGCAAAATGTTTTTCATTTTATTTGTATAATCGTAGTTGAATGGAACATTGTTAACCTTCTAATGATAACTTGTTCCCCTTGCTATATGATTTTAGGAGATGTTGTTTCTGTTAATGAGGTTTTAGTAGGAGAAGTTTTAGAGTTGTAGCTTTACATTCAAAATACCGAGATAATAAAGTTCTACTTATAAGTTAATACATTAATAAAGTTCTACTTATAAGATAATACAATTGTTTCTATGTAATTTAAAATGCCATAAATTCTTTTGTCAGTATTCAAGAAATTAATAGCATTTGTGGTATTTTATTGTATACTATCTCGATTACAACGATTAAGATATGGGAACAGAGCAGTGTTTGTATTATATTACCATCATGTTATTGTAAATCGAATATTTTAGATATCTCCAATTCTTTAATTGTATGATTATCTAATTGAATGGGGCTGCGTGGAGGTAGAGAAAATGATAATGCGCGAATTGTTCATGTTTCAAGAGCTAGTAGTGTACGAATAACTATAAAATTGTGTAGAAGTTCCTGGAGCTCTTATATAAAATCAGTATATGGGAAATTCAGTTATCAGAATGAAATCCTCATGTCATGTCAACAGAAGCTTTTTTTCTATAATTAATTTTCCTTTGAGCTATTTCCATTCATGATTCATTTACTCATTCAAAGCTTCGTGCTTCGCTAATGCACTGAATCAAAAATATCACTTTTGTCCCAGAAAGTGTCAGGAAATTCACTTACTATAATGAAATGGCCATCGTGACGTGCACCTAGAGCTGCGAGATTTCTCTGTACTTATAACGAATTCATCGCGATCCATATCAACATAGTATGTCCGGTGGGCGCCTGCCTTTGTGTTTGAAAATGCTATCGCCAACAAAGGCTTCGATTCAAAAGAGGCGCGTCGGGTGACCGATGATGCGCTGCACTGCATTGCCCCCCCCCTCCCCGCTCCCCGCCCCCTGCACACCGCCGCCCACCCCCCGCCACCGCCACTGCCCCCCGGCCCGGCCCCTCCTCTCGTTTCCCTGGGTGGCGCATTGCCACGTACGAAAGAAAACAGCACAACTTTCCAAAATGACAAACAAAATCATAATTACTCACAAACGCGAAAACAAATACTCACCGTGGACATTTTTTGAAACAATCATATTGCTTGAACAAACATGAAGTCAAAATTCGTTTTTGAAAGTACGTATCATATGTAACAAATAGAATTGGAAATCGTGGACAATGCCTCCCCTGTTAATTTGTCCCCGAGGCGGCGGCGGTGATAATGGCGACGGCTGCAAAAATAGCGATGGCCTCCCGTAGGCGTTTCATGGAGGTTCGCGTTGCGCGGTTGGAGAGCGACTTGTATGAATCATTGACGAGCGTGTGGGTTCATTGCTGTCCCCCCCGCGGCCGCGCGTGGGACTGGCGGTCACCACTGTCCCCGTTGTCCTCCTCCCCGCTCATCCCATCGCCCTCCCCCGCCCTGCGGTCATAACCGCCACCGCCGCCCCCTCCCCTCTGCCGCACGCCCCGTCGATGCCCGATAGCCCCCCCCCTCCCGCAGTGGTCTGACAATGGATCCACTGATTGGGGAGACCTCCCCCGACCACTGACACATACGATCTTATATGCATATTTGCATTATGATTGCGGGCGCACAGCCGTTACCACTGCGCCAGACTGAGTGGGACAATGCTTCACAACGCGTGGAATTCAAATTTCCCTGATTGTAAAATTTCATTTAATTTGAATGGTTGTGTTAAATAACAAAAATTGATCACATGTAAATGGATGCTGGGGAGGGTGGCGTTCACTAACAAGTCAGCCATGTACGAGATTTTAAAACAGGAGGTTAAAAGAAAATTTGGAAATCGCTATGTCGTGTCGCGCCAACATTTTCGTTATTGTTGGGGAACGTAAACGATTTACTCGGTTATTCCGGTCGCATCCTCGTAATTGACAGGGTTACCTGCCCCTACAGCAGCATTAATTCAGAGAATTAACACACAGTATAGTGTTTTTGGCCAACCATATTATTTCCTCCGATTTAGTACACATTTAAAAAAACCTGTACAATTTTAAAAATCGGAAATATTTACCGTGAATATCATAGGAAATATTGATATCTTGAATGATTTTTTTCGCCGTTTTAATTTTTTTAATGTCGCGCAAACATTACAAGTGTAACGTGAAGTTTCCTAAAATTGAGAGGCACAATGAAAATATATTTGACCCTTTTATTTTTGCTTGTTTAAAGTGCATGCCATTGTAAAGCAAATGTATCTGGTAGGTCAAACATTCATATTACTTTTACCAGTAGCGCTCCCAAGGCAGGGAGCCATGGTGCTTCACTAACTCCCTCGAAGCTAAAGATACGTGTTCAAGTGCTGAAATTGCTCATACTTTCTCACATTATATCTAACTTGAAAATTTCGCAAATTCAGAAAGTTGACGGAGAGTGGGACGGACGGAGAGTAGGACGGACGGAGAGTGGGACGGGCGGAGAATGGGACGGACGGAGAGTGGGACGAACGGAGAGAGGGACGGACGGAGATTCAGATGGTTTGCCGTCAAACAATTTTTCTGCAACCAGGATCCACAAAATGTGAATTCTGACTAACTTTTTAGAAAAAGTAATTTACTACATCTGGAAATAATATTTATTCATTTTTTCGGCACCAGGGGCTTCAAAATGTGAGTTTTTCTACTGAAAAATCGCCACTTTCTGCAATCTGTAGCAGCATTATTCTTTACTACGTAAGTACGTAGTAGGCGAGAATCTAAAAATGTAGCTTTGACAAATTTTCTATTCTAAGAAAAGTCATCTAATAAATCAGTTATTAACGTTACAAATATTGTCTATAAGTAAATAAATTAAAATATATTTTATTCAGCATGAAGGTAAAATATTTGGTAAATAAATAACTAGTGGGCTAGGCACTATACATGTATCCCTCCGAGAGAAAAATCCTGCATGCGCCTGTGCATAACTTCAGGGTTTCTGAACATCAATTTGCTTACCGCCAAAAATCTCTATAACAATAAATGTTTCACTCTTTATTTAATTGCAAGTTTCTATTTCCATTGAATAAATCCACTTGATTTTGTAATCCTGTATACTTAAGAGTGATATAAAAACATGAACTTTCTACATTAAGGTTAGAAGGTTTAACAGACAATATTCTTGTCTGTTAAAAGCGCTGTCTGTCCGTAAACGAGAATTGTTTACTCATAGAGACGTGTTAATTTATTTCACATCATTGCTAAATACAGTGAAAAAGTGAATGATTTTATAACACAATACAAAACGAAAATGAGAAAAGAATTCGCCATTCAAACAGATTCCTGTCACTTAGCAAAGATGTTTATATAAGGGAGAATTTAGCAAGAAAATAAACATCAAATAGTAATAAGTAGTGAAGAATATAAACATAATACAATGCTCAGTTATTTGATAGAAAAAAGTCTGGCAAACAGATTTTCGTATGAAGCCACTGTGTACCGGCTCGCGCTGCTTCAGCTTGAGCTTGTACACCCCAATCTGGATTTGAAGGGGAAATGAGAGAGGAGTCAGGGGAAGTTGCCCGCGCCCGTAGGAGCGCCGAGCTCCCCAACCGGGCAAATAGCTCGTGCGGGCGCGGTTTGACGTGCCTTTCATAGAGCATGTTTTCGCAAGGTTTCTAATCTTTAGTTTAGGTTTTTTAACTTAACCAGTAGACTATCAAATACATCTGTAAAATGTAAAACTAATCGATGTAATCAAAGTCAAAAATGAAAATAACCTGTGTGTTTCTGTAAGGGAAGAGAAGAGGAAAAGGATTAAGAAGGAAAGATTACGCACGATTCATGGTCGGTTGTTCATCTTGCTCCAGCATCCATTAGTCATTTTCGGCCTGGTCCGGCTCCGGCATTAGCGATCGGACAAACTACAGAAAACTACCGATCAAGTAGACGGCTGCAAAAACTCTTCTTGTGACAGCGGCTGAATTCGATTTAATTATGTATCTAGTGTCGAAAACCCGCCACTATTGAAGACTGCAACACTACCTCCCAGTCAGAGACGCTGCAGTGGCAACAGTTGTTCCCCTGACTCATCTCAGCCGGTGTCCCTCCCGCCCCCGATTCGACCGGATTGCGCGGCGCGCGGGGCCTTAATGCTTACGGCTTCGCTGAAGCAGTGGCGAGAGCCGCGTTGCACGGCCCGGCGGCAAGGCGTGGGGTTGGGGAGGGGAAGGGGCGGGACGGGGGGGGGTGACGTTGCACCTGGCGGTTCTCGCGGCCTCTCGGCACCAAGGTGCTTCACCCGGGCCTGCTTTACCCCAGCGCGGGAGCGCTCCTCAGCTCGTGACGTCATGCGGGTTGCGCAGGCGGCCCGAGGGCCCGATGGCCTTGGAGTGCGGGGTGCTGCCCTGTTGTGATTTCCCTTCAGTGTCGCCCGCCGTGAGTATTCAGTCAGGCGTGCCGCACGTGGTGAACCATGTCTAAGCCAAGGGTAGTTTTGGGCGGGTAGCGATTGGTCACCACGTCGCGTATTGTTTAATACTGTTAACACGAAAATTGGACGATTGTTGGGAATGAAATAGTTTCGTTGTTTCGTAAAAGCATAGCAGATTTTCATTAATGATTTCGTATGTCTAAAGGAGTCTATGAATGTGGTGGCGATTAAGCGTTACTACCACCCGTTTTACCCATAATTAAATTTTACAAAAGTACTTAATTGAGTCTCTTGTAAGAAAAAGGTGGCATAAATTACTTCACTGATTTTGAATGAACGTAACACGTAAAGAAATATTCCTTGTATTTTAGATTAAGGATAAATGAATACCACCCTATTTTTTCATATACAAGTAAACAAAACTAAATTATAAATATTTCGCTACCTAAACGAAACGTACCGGAACAGAATTAAATTACCGTTTTGTAGTTCTGCAACCGTTTGGTGGAAGCGGGAAGAGTGGGAGCCTGTTCTTGCTATCGTAGTATATTCCAGTCATTGTAGAATCTCGCTATTATCCAAAAACTGTCAATTAACGTGTTTTCACTCAACAATGTTATAAAGACCGATAATTTGAAGTTAAAATTTTGAACTGTTTTATTGTATCCTACATCATATTGATGTTTGAATATGATCTCGTTTGTTGAACTTTTGGTGACCTTCTCAAGCTACTCTCCGCTGCAGGGTAATATATGAATATTTACATTAAATTGGAGAGTAACGCAATGTATTTTCCCTGTTCATAATAGTGGTTTAATGTAACAAAATCCACGTATGTAAAATATTCACTTGTATGACGATTGTATCTCTTCTAAATCTACTTGCGGTACTTTACATTATGTAAAAGACACTTGAAACACGTCAGATTTGTTTCTAATATGTGCTTCATCAAATTACCATTTAGCAAGACCAAAATCACAAACCGAACAAAGGGTGGAGGAGAACATAGTCATAATAATCACAACGTTAAACTTTCGGGAGAGAAAACTCGGAGAGCAACCACTCCAGACTGTAGGGCGTGTCGGCCGAACAGGGGAGGCGAGGAAACGAAGGTTCGGCGGCGACTGCCTGGGAAGGCACTGCGGCTTCGGGAACTTCCCAGCGCCTATGGCGAAAACGACGGAGCAGGGGCGGCGGCAGGCGAGCTTGCTTCTATGCGCGGTGGGACGGGAAACGGATGGCGGGACGGGGAACGGGGAGCTGCGGGCGGACAGCAGTGGCGGAGAAGGAGGGATCGGTAGAAGTTGGACGGATGGAAGGGAGCGACGAGGACGGCTGGTGCCAAGCATGGAAGGAGGGTGAGGGGCGGGAAAGGGGGACGGGTGGGGGAGAGCGATGTGCGCTTGACGTGAGGACGGCTGGGGATAGGCAGTGAAGCTTCCGCGTGTTGAGGACGGGGGGGATGAGGTGTTGTGCGTAGCAAGCGGCAGCCGCCACCGCCGCAGCGGCAACTCGAAAGATCGCTTCGACGCTAGGAAGGGAGGCGAGATGCAAGGGAGCGCGAAGGACGGGTTTCAATCGTGTAACCGAATTGTGCTCGAGCAATTAGTCTTCAAAGCGTATTGACAGATTGCTGAATGACGTTTACCACGGCCCAGTGGATGTTGCCTCACACGCTCACTCGGGTGTTGAGCATTTGAGTGTTGGTAGCGGAGGGACTTGTATGTAGTCTGATTCTGGTATTCCTTCGAAGTGACATGATACTCGTCTTTCGTATGCCAGCGTGAGGAAAGGAATAAATAATATCGTGCTACTTTATTGTAAATAGGACATATCTACATATATTGCATCTATAAATATATGTGTAAAACAGATATGTTGTGAGCATATAAATGTGTTTAATTCATATAAAATAAACTCTTTACATTTAAAAACATTTTTGTATTTTTTATTAAGGGATCAGTTTTTTAAGATCCGCATATTGCAAACTTTGGTTTCATTAAATCGCTTGTTTTGGTGCAATAAATATTCCCAAATATAGAACGTTTCCAAAAAGAAATGTTTGTATGTAGGGGTGTAAGGGTATGTAAGTAGTAGGTAATGTAAGGGTATGTTTGCAATAGAGTGAAATCATCCTCTATTCTACCAATAAAGCAGTAAATTTCACTCTGTGATAGTGTTCACATTTCCTTTCTGCGGATCAACACTTTGTAGAAACATCTTATTAATTTTAAGATTCAATTTCTTCAAAATGAAAAACAATTTAACTTGAATTATATACAAAAACTGCACATTATATTACTACATTATCCGAGACGATCTAAAGTTACTTTATCTAGGCGCGAAATCTCTAACTACACACTACACACTAGCCAAGAAAAAGCGAGTGATGTATCTTTCTCCGATAAATAAAGTACTCGAATCTTCACAGATGTGTGCAATATTTTATTTTATTAAATTTGTTTGAATAAAATACAGAAATAAACGTTTGTGTTAGGTTACGTCAGGTTAAATTGCTTGCGATGCCGCCGCAAGGAGCGCCCACGAGAATAGTTAAAATAAATCTATCACCTTGAGAGACAGAAATGAGGAATAATTTTGCGGCAGGTATTTTTTTTAAATGACGGTATAAAGGAACTTCAGCAACATATTAACCATTAAGACAATTCTTTAACCTTCTGAATCATATTTAAAAAATGAAAATTGAAGAAAGGTCTAAAATACAGATTTGAAACATGGTTTGATCTTTCTCAACTCTCTGATTATTCAGTAATCCCATGGCCAATATTAAAAAATCGCTTGGTAACGGCACAATAATGCCAGCAAAAGAAATTCTGGACCCCCAACACAGAGACATGGAGAGTGTTACTCTCTCTATTCCTGTCGCACGCGTCACGTAAATATACCACAATACATTAAATCATTTGGAGGTGCGCGATTAATATTCTCCTTTAAATTAAACTGTGATATTGTCTATTCCTATAATTGTCGTATGTACTGTTTTTTTTAAAAAACATAAAGAAGCACAAAGCTGAATGATGTAAAAACAAAAACGTTTCTTTAAGAAAACATTGACCCACAGAGTGGCACAAAGATGGGCACAGAGAAAGTCATAGAGACAGAGAGAGAAAGAGAGAGAGACTCAGAGAATTAGAGACAGAGACAGAAATAGACGGACAGAGATAAACAGACAGAAAGAGATAGACAGAGAAACAAACTGGCAGAAAGAGAGAAACCAACAGAGAGAAAGACACTGAGAGAGAGAAAGACATTGAGAGAGGGAAAAACATTGAGAGAGGGAAAAACATTGAGAGAGGGAAAAACATTGAGAGAGGGAAAAACATTGAGAGAGGGAAAAACATTGAGAGAGGGAAAAACATTGAGAGAGGGAAAAACAATGAGAGAGGGAAAAACAATGAGAGAGGGAAAACAATGAGAGAGGGAAAACAGAGAGAGGGAAAACAGAGAGAGGGAAAGACAAGAGAGAGGGAAAGACAGAGAGAGGGAAAGACAATGAGAGAGGGAAAGACAATGAGAGAGGGAAAGACAATGAGAGAGGGAAAGACAATGAGAGAGGGAAAGACAATGAGAGAGGGAAAGACAATGAGAGAGGGAAAGACAATGAGAGAAACAGAAAGACAGAGAGAGAAAGAGACAGTGAGAGAGAGAGAGGCAGCGAAAGGGAGATAGAGTGAGAGGGAGACAGAGAGGGCAAAAATGCGGTGTGTTTCCTGGCGAGTGGGCGAGGCAGCGCCTCCGAGATCAGGCGGAGAAACTTGTCGCTTCCGCAGGGGTCGTGAGACGTGTGGCCGGCCGCCGCGGCGGCGCGCCGGTGGCAGCGCTTCAAAAGCAAAACTTCTCGCCTTTCGCCGGGCTCGTGTTGGTGGAAGCTTCGCCACCGCAGCGGCTCTCGGTCCTTCAGAATGGTCCACTTCTTCCCACCCCGGCCAATAGGGACACGTGAGACCGCTGTAGTAGGTAGGCGATTTACACGAGACGCTCTAGTTTAGGTCTCAAGTTGAAAAATTCGTCTGCGGCTGAGGACGATGGGGTTGGTAGGGGGAAAGTAGCTGTGCGAGCTGCGTGACAGGGAACGTGATGTTGGCGGAGAAGAATACGAACACCACGAAATCCTAGTCAAACGAACACTAATTACGTGATAATACTGGTTGTGTGTTGTTAGTCTAGTACCTCTGCATATGGTTGACGTTTCTAACATTCACACTCCATCCTTCCGTCCATGCCTGTCGCTTCTCATTACATTGATTGCTCTCTCTCTCTCTCTCTCTCTCTCTGCTATTTCCTCATTTTCTCTCATCTTGTCATTCTTCGACATTTCTCGACGGTCAGAGAACCCTCTTGAAAAATCAGCAATGTTCATTAAAAGAAGTGGCAGTCTATACTACATACAGTCCATACTTGTCATTCCATACTACACGCACCATTTATAGGAGTTAGTGAATCGTGACAGCAAACGCGTAAGACATTGGCGGAGAAACAGCTAATTAGTATTATCTACATGTAATATTCTTACATTGCATTCACATCCCCGTCAGGTACATCTTGTAGATATCCACTATTCCCAATGAAGGACATTTTGAAGCGAATAGAGGCTAATACCTCCAGAAAAAAAGTGATTCGGATTTGTGATTTATACCGCAATTTCTTTTATTGTGAGATTTTTCCATTACAAAATCAATAGACCAATCATCTATAATGGGAAAATACACATCATAATTCGTAAAAACCAAATTCAACCAGAAACAACTAACTGAATCCGTGAGTAAGCAAACTCTGTGACAAACGGAAAATGTCCAATTCACAAGCCTCTCAGGTTTGAAGGGAATTGCTTTTTTCAGTATGCAAATAACATATACGTTCCTCGCTTTTGTGCTATGCAGAAGAATTGTTAGTATTTCTATTTTGGGCGAAATATCGTTTTGTGATCATTTGCTTCCAGAGTGATATCGTTCAATTAAGCTCGATGAATATTGCATTCCACTCAAATAACGTATTCCAACAGATTTAGGAGTATGAGTTACAAAACAAATGTAGTGTGAGGAACAATTCACACATTCACAAACACTAGAGAGGGCTGCTTGTGTTATCATAAATCGCATTTCTGTGACAAAGTAAACTTGTATCGTAAATGAAACGTTACTGTTAAAGTGTGAACAACACTTAGGTTTTCATTTTGATGTAGAGATCATTTTCGTGAATTCAAGTGGGGTACATTCTTAATCTAGAAACATGTTTTTCAAGTCTGAAAGTTCATCACTTTCTCATGTTTTGTTCGATTTCTCAGTTCGATCGACCTTAAATGCATAAAATTCACATTTTCGGACGTATCACCTGTAACAGGGCGTATTTTCTCCAACTACATTGTCTAAAACAAGGGTGTTCAAATGCAAGATTTTTGTCCAAAGTTAGCCCAGTAGCCCGCATGCTACCTCCCCTTTCACTAGACTAGTCTCATTTCCCCTTTATCAGTATGTTAGAAGCGCCTCCTCTCCCCTCCCCTCTTCCCCCACCCTTTTCCACCCTTCCTCTTTCCACCCCTTCCCATGGCCTGACTCGACAGGCAGCGAGCCACACAATTTTTCCGCACCCAAGAGTTTGCTCGTGGCCCACCAAGACAGTCTTGGTCTAAAAGATATAGTATGAGAATGCATTTCATATAAAATGTATTATGAATGTTGTATGGACACAAACGTCTTCTGAAGACTTCCAGGAAAATTTAATTTCTTAGAAAAATGTTTCCAAAATTTAGCAACAGGGTGTCGTTTTAGAATACAAGGCATTCGTAGATATTTCAATCATCAAAATAAATTGTAAATTATTAATCAACAGAAAAATAGTTTCTGTTGTGTCAGTCGAAGAATTTTTTAACTCCTAATTAACAATTTAAACTTTTTTTGGGGGGGGGCGTTAACATTGAAAGGTGAGAACTTATGTTTTGTAATACATGCCGCCCGATAAAGTATTTAATTCGTTTTGACTCTGCTGTTTGATTTTGCCTTGATTTTACTTCAGAACATCGTAGTTACATCTAAACTACGTACACACAATTTTCTATCGTACTTATAACAATATTTGCTACATTCTTTTGATTATGAATTTTGCCAGAAGGACATTTTTTCTAGGGCATGTAAAAACGCACTCTTTGAAAATGTGGAAAATATTCCACAATAACTCGTTCAGTAAAGTAAATACTGCACTTTGACTGTCACCCGAAGAGAAATAATCTATTTCAACTTCGAAATAATACCACTTGGTTCTTATGACTTCATCATTAACTTAACACAAAATCAATCCCTTTCTCCAAAAAATATAAACAAAATCAACGACTTTTAAGATTGGTGTGTCGACTCAAAAAAAAAATTGCAGTACTGCCATTCGCAAATGTTCTTCGGGGATTAGTGTGCCGTGGCAGTGGCAAGAAAAATATGACTGGCTAAAATACGGTGACGAGAACAGTCGACTCGCTTAACGATTGCGCTGTTGTGGATTATTTGGGCGTAATTGGTGGCGCGGCTCGAACATACCAACCGTTGCGTTGAAAATCCGCGAGAGGAGGGGGAGGCGGAGGCGGCAGATGGAATCGCGAGGAGAGAGACAGGGAGAGCCTGGTTGCAACCGGCCGAGTGCACCGCTATGCCACTCCGTGGCCATTCCACAGATTGCCTCCCGTCACTTCATCAGTCGGCCCTCTCGCCAGCTGGGTTCCCTGTTCCTGTGATGCCGCCGGGCACTTCCTCCCTCAATAGACTTCCACTTGGCCTTCTGCTCTTTTAGCTCCTTGCTGCACAACCATGTTCATTACCACTGAAGTAGCGTTGGAGGATACAAAGTAGTCACTGTAGTGTATTGTATTTTTAACTTTAACCACCCGTTTGATTTTATCGCGCTTCGTTACTGCCCGTTACATGCTTCTCTTCTCATCTCCGATGGCACTACAGCCCAGGACAGTGGCGGAATTAAGGAATAGGATCCGGTCAGCAAAACCCTTTAAAGGGACACGCGCCTAATTAGTAGAAGAAAACTTGCCGATTCCAGAGATGAGATATTTTCATACATGATGTGAAATAAAAGTTAATATACGAAGGTATAAAATAAATTTGGTTAATTGATTAAAAATACAAATTGAACATTTTATTTGTCTACGTGTTATAGAATCTTTTGTAATTTACAAGTTCAAGTTCTCTTCTCGAATTTTACTTGGCAAAAAAATCAGTAAGTTATTATTATCATCCTATCCTATGTAAGAAAGTTTGAAATTTTGTAGTGTATTCAATCATCGACTCGTGTCAGGAATCATATTTAAAACAATTTTATTCCTTTTTGGGCTCATGATTAGGTCGCTGGAATCGCTAAAAATAAAAGTATAACTAACAATCTGGAAAATTGTTCATTAGATTTTGTTTTCGAATGTCTGTTTTTCAAGGCACAATTCCTTAAACTTGATTGTTTTTATCTTAATTCAAAATGATTTTGAAATGTAAGAGGGTTTCTCGAAGTACAAAGTACAAAACACCCTAAACAATTCTTTCAACAATGTACAAAATACTATTGATCAGGGGAGCCCATTGGACCATTGCTTGGGAGCTAAATCCGCTGATGCTGAACTGATACGTCCTCCATTGGCTCAGGATGTGCTCTGGCCTGACTTCCACATTTTTATGAATATTTAATTAACGCCAGAAACAGTTAAAGTGAATGTGACGTACTATGAGGAGAAATGCAAGCTATGCACGTTCTTCTGAGCTCTGAGATCCTTATCCTAACTCATACACATATTAAGTTGAATTATGAATCCAGAGAGCAACGAGCGTTTGCGACAAGAATTGATAAGAGAATATTCGCTCCCGTGTAATAAAAATATTTGTGAAGCAAATCAGTTGCAGATTTTGACTATTATCTCTTATCGTGCTCTCTGTGAAGGAATCGAATTACTGCCACGGAAATATGGAGAACATTTATTGATTAACTTAGTTTTTGATGGTCAGCATAGTCTTTTGATGGTCAGAATAGAAACAATTAAGGAACAGAAAATGTTTTCCTTAGCACGTACTCGCAATACTGATGAAGTTCTTTCGTATCATGGTCATGGGCCGTACGAGAAATTATTCCATGTGGAATTATACTGTCGACACTCTCAGTTATGGAGAGCAAGGCATGACTAAACCGTTCAATAGTGAGACTGGTACAGCTATTTTTAATTAATGTATACTTCCTGAACCGTAAGTGAATGGAACGGTTTCAGTTGTTTTTTTAGGATCGTCATAATTTCAGGGGATTATCTGACTAAAAGATGAACGATTAATCTATTCACTTTTCTTCAAGAGAAATAATCCTTTCTAACTATAAGAAATTACGGATTTAATTTCAGTAAAATTAGATGATTCAATAAAAGATTTTAATACTAACATTTCTTTACACTATTTGCATCTTGTTGAATATTTCCCAGTTTCCTTTCTTTGTCTCCAATTCCCCCGTTTACTGCTCTCGCCCTAACTGTGCATCGTCTTCGCTAACTCGGTCTTCTCTGCGTCCGGGCCCCATCGTCCTTCTTCTTTTTCTTCTTCATCTCCTCAAAACTCCATTATCCGAAGCTCCGTTTTCCAGAAGTTCGCTTTTCCGAAGTTCCGTTTCCCCAAGGCCTGAAACTTGGATTTCCTAAGCTCCTTCCTCTTCCGGAAACTCTTCGAAGAGCTTCTCGCTACTCTCACGCTGTGCGCGTACGTTCCTCATTTCAAAATATTGCCCCCCTCCCCCCCCAGTCTTATCCGTTTACCAAACCTGTCTTTCTTCTACATTCACACAAATCTTTCGCGTTCTCCCACTTACTCATGATTGTACTAATATCTTTTGTTCTGTGGTTTCGAAAACGCCCGAACCATTCAGGCTGATGTATGAAATCTAATTCGTTGTTATTTTATACTTTTCTTTGCCTTTTTCTCTTAAAATTTTGTAGTTTCTCATCGCCAAATAAAAAAAAATACACGGTTAAAGCTTAATATAACGAAAACTAAAAGGAATAACTTTAATGTCGTAACTTAATCCAAAACTTTAGAAGCAGCATTAAGAATGTATTAAATAAATTAAAAAAATCACCTCAAGAAATGATAGAAAGAAATATGGGATTTCGTAATATGTTCATTAAATCACAAATTTATGTTTAATTATGGGGATTATTAAAGTTAATAAATCAAGTCTAATTTCGGAATATCTTTATTTTCAATTGTAAGATTAATGATTTCTAAATGATAGTTTCAGTGCGAATAATTCATGTGAAGTTCCACATACTTATAGGTTACGCAATCAAAAATATCTTTCATACTCCATGAATGACAATAATGGAAATGTAATCGCAATAGAGCTCTTCGCGGAGCCATTAGATATTGATTTAGCAAGTTGAAATAAATCCGCCAGCCCATATTTTGCTCAGCATTTTGTGTTTTTGTTACACATATTTATTTTTAAATATATTTTGTTAGGTCAAATTACAAAAACCATTCAGCTTTCCAACTAACCTTTCAATATACAAATATATCTAACGGCGATCTCTAGATCTCAGATTTAGGTTTTCCGATTTTTAACAAAATAGATATTTTTGTGGACGAAGCTGATTTTTCACCGAGTTGATTATTTTTATGTCTGTATTGTTATGCATAAATTTATTTCATATTGTACTGCAGTTACACAAGTTTGAAATGCTGGCTTGGTTCTCATCATCAGATCTGCTAAGAAACACTGAGAAATACTATAGACATGCAAAATTACCCTGATCAAAGTCAAATATATAAATTACTCTTCATAACACTAAAAGAATAAAAGTGAATTTTTGGGTTATTTTTATCCTTAATATAAGAAACCTAAAGGATCAATACATACTTTATTTACTCTGTAAATACTAGTTTTATGTAGGAAGATCATGTGTGCGAGATTCTTCCCGAAAATTCATTTTCCCCTGTTCTATTCCGAGTGGGCCGTCCGTAGGTTTAGAAGAGCCACACCGTCATTGTCTCATGTTCTATTCCGAGTGGGTCGTCCGTAGGTTTAGAAGAGCCACACCGTCATTTTCTCATGTTCTATTCCGAGTGGGTTGTCCGTAGGTTTAGAAGAGCCACACCGTCATTTTCTCATGTTCTGTTCCGAGTGGGTCGTCCGTAGGTTTAGAAGAGCCACACCGTCATTTTCTCATGTTCTATTCCGAGTGGGTCGTCCGTAGGTTTAGAAGAGCCACACCGTCATTTTCTCATGTTCTATTCCGAGTGGGTCGTCCGTAGGTTTAGAAGAGCCACACCGTCATTTCTCCCTATCGCCGGGGCCGTCGCCCGAGGCGTTGACTGGCTGTGAGAACCCTTGTCCCTCCTGCTGACATGGGATGCCTTGGGAAGTGCGTCCGAAGAGCGATTGCCAGGGGAAATGAACGAGTTGAAGATCGCAGAAAGGAGATAGAACGGATATCACCCTCTGATCTTCATGCCCCAAAACACGTATTGGCAAGTAGATACAAGCGATTTCATAAACAAATATTAGTTATTGAGCATCTAATATGCAGTTGCAATTTTTTAGAAAGAGGATACACTGTTTGTATCTACGATTTTACTCTTTTAGCAAAGTATTTTCGGTTGTCATTTCAAACAGTACTTCATCTTAAATTGTATATTGTGGATGGTAGTGTAAAACACATACATTCTATTTTAGTTGTATAGTTGTTATTGGTGGACTGTTTATGTCATATTTTCTAGTTTCATAATTTATGTGCTCGTTTAGGCTGTGATGTAGAAAATTTTTAAACAACTGTAGGAATAAATTTAAAGGAATCCGCTTCCAGATCTTATGAAAATTCTCAAACGAAACACGACAGATTCTTCCTCAATCAAGTATCTTTTTCTGCCCGCCGCTTTCCAATCTACTTCTGCTTGATATGTAAAGTCGCCACCGCCGCGCCGCGATCCGTCTCACTCTATCCTCCATCCCGTTCTATGCTCGTCGCGCGCTTCGCTGATGGCATTGTCCGCGACCCCGGTTCCACTGCCCTGCCCCGCTCTTCTCCCCGCCCCGCCCACGCCATCTCCGCCGCCGCGCCCAGATCCGAAGAGCGGCCCGCCGCGTGATTGACGGCGCTAGCGCTATTTGCTTTCCATTAGCGGCGTGACCTCGCGTCCTAGCGCTTGGCGAACCCCCGCGGCGCCCTTCTCCGCGCCCCGCCCCCGCCCACGAGCCCTTGCGCCCCCCGTAGACTCCACGCCGCGGTCGGTCTTGTCCTTCACCGCCGTCGCTGGGGGTGGGGGTCGGGTCTGGGGTTCGCCAGCATTACGCGCTCGCTTTCGACGGCGCCGCGCTGGGAGCGGGACGGCGACAGGCGACGGGCGACCGGTCGCCTGGCGCTGACACTCCTCTCTACCTCGAAGCCCTGCCCCGTGATATACTCGGGGACTTCTACCCTATTCTTTCCTTTAAACGCGTTCCACAGGGCGTCTTTCGAGGAGTTCGCCAAAGCGAGCAGCATGGGCAAGGGAAAGACATCGTTTGTCCGCAAGAAAAGTGACACATCTCGAAACGGTCATTTTGAAGGTATCAGATGATACCAGACTAAGCGGATCCGTTTATTTCGCGACGTAGGGCAAACTGATGTACGTTATAATTCGTTTGCTCTCTTAATAGTCTTCGAAATTTTTCCTAGTAAAAATATACTATTTTCAACGTTTTTACTTAAAAAATGATAATTTTTTATAAGGATATTGAAAAAACGTACACAAATATTATTTTTTAGTCTTGTTCAATTTTGTCAAAAAATTCTTACCCCTTTTCTCGTAGTATGTAAACACAATGCACTCCCACTTTTAAAATGTATAGATTTACAAAAGTATAGTGCACTTCGGGTTTTCTGATTTTAAACTTTTTTGGTATTTTAGAAGGAAGATTTTTTTTATCTTTTTCGCCAGAGAAACTACGGTTGTCGAAATCAGCTAAAAGGTTTAAGACTTTAAACATTTTAGGTACTACTTGGATTTTCGACATTTCTTCATACTAGTCATGGATCTTGCTGAGAATGCATTCCGCTGTTGCGAGTACGTAAAAATATGCTATCCAAGAACACGTTGTTTGCTGAAAAGCAAGGAAAATTATTGGAAAATGGCAACCACAGAGTCAGGCCCTCTTAAGCAACACATACCACGTACGTTTAAAATATGTGTTGCTTATTCTTCCATAAACGTACGTCGAATGTGTTGCTTAAGTGGGCTCCTAAACCTCACATTTCTGCTCAAGTAGGCGTTGCAGCTCCCTTGTTATACATCGTGTCGAAATCAATTCAGCTGTCTGCACAATCCACTTTACTTTGCAACTCTACAGTCATTGTAACCCTTTATTCGTTATTCATTGCGATAATTTTCCATTTTAATTCTACTTGCTATATGGTTCACAGCAATTCATTTCGTTCCGCTTTCATTTGTTTGTTTACATCTATGCATGCCTTCTATTTCTCCTTTTATCTCGTCACGAGATGATTTCTTTGTTTCATTTGTTTATTTTGAGCTTCGTTGTTTTCTACATTTCATATCAGTTTTCATTTCAAGTGCAGCTCGTTTTCATTCTCTCATATACATTATGAATTTTTAAATTGTAATATGGAAACAAGTGCCTATTTTTCTCTTCATCTGCTGGGTTTTAGAGGAAACCACTATTTAAGTTGTCGTTGTCAATATTCTCCCCACCGGCTGGAACCGGCCTACCTACCTAACTGATAGCTCGCTTTCATGAGTTTGTGTTACAGAAAGTTCAATGTTAAGCTACAAGATTATATCTGAGAGTAGACATGCCATTGATCACCGCACTATAACTGAAAATACCTATTACCGCGTTACCTTATTCACCCCGTTCGTTAGGCGCCGTGCATAAGCTAGGCAAAGAAAACACTTTGCCCCAAGGTTTGTTTTCTTTATCTTGTCTCGATAGGTCAGCATAGACGTTGCGTCGGTTATTCCGAGCCCTCTGGGTTGACAGTCTATTCCCCCAGATCTAGTGTTGATCGTCTCACGGGCTTCTGTCACCGCCCTACGCACTGCCTCCGCTCGTTCACCTCGTCCTCAGTCGCGCCCTCAGCGACGCCTGTGTCTGCACTCTCCGTCTGCGCCTTCCTTGCGCATGTCCTCCGCCGCGTCCGTCTTGCACCCCTCGCTCTTACCTTGCAATCTCCCCGCGTCCGGCCGTTGGCTTTGTGAGGCTTCGGGCGCGGCTGCTCCGATTGTGGGAAGTGGCCCTGCGGGCGCCCTCGCCGCCCCGCTCGCACCCTCTACCCCCCTCCCCGATCCACCCCGCCTCTCGCTCCCCGCGCCGTCCCGGTCGCACACTGGCCGAAAATTCGTTATAATGGGGACACAGAAGTGGACTTGATTTTAATTGGGGATGGTATTTTGTTTCTCTCTACCCACAAGTACAGGAGTCTCAGATTAAATGTTACAAACTTCTAGGAAGGTACGTGTCTACAATTACGTTTTGCCGCCAAGCAGGTGGTGGGAAATCTTGTATAATGAATATGTGACGCTTGCCCCTCTTCAATAGACATCTTGCATTTGTGTTATGTAGGCGCAAGAAATCTTGAGTGCATCAGAACATACACCTACAGGTTCATTGTCAAGAAGGGCTCTACTTTTCCACCTACATGTCCTGGAAGTTAGTAACATTTATTCCGATTCACCTGTGTAGTGAGGAACAATATGTAAGGCGCTGGAAGTAACTAGGCGCTAGCAAATCAAGTGCCTTGTCATGTTTATGGATCGAATATTAATTAATCCTCTTTAAACACGCAGAAAATTGTTGAATGCATTTATTTAAGCATGTCCACGAAAATGATTGTTCCTCTAATAAATTACTGATATATGACGTATCGCAGAATTTTCAATAATTATACTTATTTGATATAGTTTAGAATATTTCAATATTCATTTTTGTAAATGATATGTT
The DNA here is from genome assembly GCA_011170035.1 of Teleogryllus occipitalis. Classification (NCBI taxonomy): domain Eukaryota; kingdom Metazoa; phylum Arthropoda; class Insecta; order Orthoptera; family Gryllidae; genus Teleogryllus; species Teleogryllus occipitalis. The sequence continues at coordinate 29,416 of BLKR01005893.1, forward strand.
AATGTTCGTAATGCAGATTTGTAATAGCGTTATTATATATCTGTTATAATGACCATTTCTGCGCGACATGTTATTTTGTAATTTGTCCACGTAGGAAAGTATTATTTACGAATTGTGCGCGTTTCTTTCCAACGAACGTGTGAAACATTCGAATTGTCAGTTGCTGCAGTGCTGACTAAATGTCCGCATAGAAGTCCGATATCGACCACTGTTCCCTTCGGTCACACGCCCCCGCATTCAGAAGTTCTGACCTCGGCCACGTCGAGGCCAGCGCCCAGGGCACTCGGCGCCCGGCCCAGCCTTCCCTCCTCGTCCCCCCTCTGACGTCTTCCACCCTTCCCTACATCTCTTCCTCCCCCTACCCTCTCCTCTCCCCCGACCCTCTCCTTTTCCGTCCCCTTCTCTCCAGTCACTTCTCTTTTCCTTCCTTCTCTCACGCTCTCCTGCCCCTTACTCCGACACCTCCCCTCTCTACGTCTTCCATCCACTCCTCTCCGGCCCCTCCTCTCACCTCTCCTTCTCGCGTACGCCCCCCTCCAAACCCTTCCCTCAGCAGCCTACCCCACTCAAGCAGCTGGGAGCCCTTCGAACGAAGCCCTTTAGGATTTGATTAAGTCACTTGATCGCAAGCAGGAGAGACTCGCTGCCATCGCTGTATAACAGCTACGAACCTTTTTAAAAAATCGATCCAGTTCGCTGCTTGAAAGACATCCGAAACAAATGATTTAAGGAAGCGCCTTGATCTCCGGCTGACTGAAACATACTCCGTGTCTTCGAGGTTACTTTGTAAGTGTCGTAAGAAGTGACGAAATACTGAAAGGAAGTTGGTCGGAGATCTAAATAATGTTAAATTATTTGGTGCTTCAGCAGTTCGTCTGTGATTTGGAAGGAAAATTAACTCCGCACAAGTTGTCCTCGTGATCTTTCTCGCAATTCCTAGTTCTTGAATTTGTCCGCCAGTTGTGATAGTTTTGATGAAGTATTGTTGACCCTGTATGAATACTTTATTCACATTCGACTTACAGACCAATTCTTCATACTTTCGACTAGGAATACTTTCCCAAATCTTCTTACTTCGTAAGTATAAGAAACTTCTGTGTGAATCTGATCTACTGCATTATAATCTGCTTCAAAGTAATGGAAGCTATTTTATGACTCCACACTCCAATTCTATCATTTTATCTTTCTTTCAGGTGTATTTGTTAACTATCTCGTTTCATCACTCATACGTCAATGCGAACGCTATTTCTTAGATTCAGTTGAAACAATCAAAATGTTTGTTTTATTACACTTTCTCAATTTTTTCTTCTTCTATTCTTCGAATTTGCTTTTCTTCACTTGTGTATTATATCTTCACTTGTGTAGCGATATTTTTAAATGTTATATGCTGTATAAAATTGTGTTGAGAGCACGAAATTAATTGAATAAACAAATCCTCGGCGGTTCTAATCAAATGAAAGGTTTTAATTTCAAACTATTGGCTGGCCAATATACTTTTCATTCTCTTATTATTTTCTCGAATTGTTTGATTTGAATTTGTCGAAACAAACGGTTATCCTTCGTTCGTCTGAGTGCGTAAGTTACGATTTTCTGTCAACGGCAGGTTCGGCTCATAATTCTTTCGCAAATAGAGGAATTCTGTTCTGCTCCAATGCATCGTTCTTCCCCAAGTTTCCCCAAGTCTCCAGACAGAGTTGCATGTGGTTTAGTGGGCGCGATAAGAAGTAATGGTTTGTGAAAGAACTGAAGAATTATGAGCAGTCCGAGTTTACCTTGGAGAGAAATGTACGCTCCGCATCACTTACACCATGCGGAAATTCTATTGAAATTTTCCAGTTTTCTAAACAATTTTTTGGGGGTGAGAGAAAATGGCTCCTAAGAAACCCTCCATGGGATGAAAGATTGGTATATATATATATATATATATATATATATATATATATATATATATATGATAGATCAATTAATTATTTCTTAATTATGTGTTATAAGAACTAGCGTAGGGATTCATGGAGTCAGGGAACGTGCACAGATTGCACTTCCCCTGAAAGTACGGCCCACACAAATGAACTTGACCCAATAGATGAACTTGGGGCCCATTTTCAACAGTGCATGTATTTGAATTACCGAACATAAGATGTATGAAAAAATAACTACAGTGCTAATGAATTGTTAAGTGTGGTATTAGGAAACTATTTAACTTCAAACACTATTTTTATTTATGCTCATATAATATTGAAATTTACAAGTTTTGGTCCTTACATCTTTGTAAAGAGAAAGCCAATGTTTTTTATTGCTAACGCCATTTCATCGTTCCAATTTAATTTCATATAAAATAAAAATTAATTGAATACCTGACAGAATTTTGTGCCCCAATTTACATCGTTATGGAATGTATCGTTTGTGATTGGAAATAAAAGACTGAAACGAATTTACAAACGAAATAGGTCGTTTATAAGTCGGCATCTGTAAAGCTAGCTGCCGACGTTATGTCAGCCCGTGTTGCTTAACGCATCCAGGCCCATTTATTATTGCTCTTTGTAATGTTTTACAAATAACTAAATATTTTCCTTACTATTTACTCCAAAATTTCGTTAAATTCGAGGTAACTGATGTGTTAAGTTAGTTTACATGCTCATACAATATCAAAAGAAGACGCTTTTGCGAAATAGTTTCATAAGTCTCCTAATTTTTAATCAAATGTTTGTAAAATTCTAATTATATTTATTTTTATTATTAAAAACTACTGAATCCATGACGTTCACATGATTATAATTTATAATGTTATAAATGCTTTCTGGATACATTGCATTGGAGCATCGTAATGATTATCACTTTCCTTGAAACAATGAGTCCAATGCGAATGAATATGTTGGTTCGTTAACATAAATTGAACGCCAGAGATTTATATCGTTGCAACTACTCCCACCACCGCCATTTCCTCCTCTCCCATTTGCCACTAGCGTTACCACAGAAGCCGCCCCTGCTTTCGTTACATTGCTGCGCTGACAGAGTATAAAAGCAATTGGAGCACAGCACTGTTCGCGAGAGAAGAGCTGTCGCTGGTGCCACTGCTGCTGTTGTCGGATCCGGGTTCGCTGCCGTTCCACTGTCGCGTCACTATATAAACCACCGCCATTTCACCCATCAACCATCACTACCACCATCAGCCCAACCTCAGCCACCACTGTTACTACTACCCTCACCATCACCACCACCACCACCACCACCACCACCACCACCACCACCACCACCACCACCACCACCACTCTCTCAAACACTACCTCACGCCAACACTACCATCATAACCTGTTAATTCCACATCATTCACCGCCACCAACGCAACCACTCACACTCGATCAGCACCACTTGAACCACTGCCCTACCATTACCACCACCACCACTCTCACCACCATCACCTCTCCCACCTACAATCCAATCACCACCTATTCACCAAACCCCATCGCAAATTTACAATCACATCATTCTTATAGAAAATCGAAAAATAAAATTTCCAACATCGCGACTATCTTTCATCATTCATTTTCCTTCATTACATCATCACCTCATCTATTTATTTCAACATCACCTCGGAATAAAACAACATAAACGCATCCTGCTATTATTGGGGTCACCAGAGCTTCGTTATCTACCGACCATAGCTTTAATATGTACGTTCCTTTATCGTGAAGGACCATGACGTCCCTTCCCGATCGCAATCTGCAACCCCAACTTTAACAAGTTGTTTCAGCGACTGGGCCTTGCACACTTACATGATCAACAATGATCACCGCCCAGTTCTGTGACATCCAATTGTATTGGTCGCCATGACTTCCAGTCTTGCCCTACGTGAAAATCCCCTTTCCATACGTGAAAATCCTTCACCGTCTACAATTTTCCACTAATTCGTCTGGGGTTAAACTTTTTTATTTTTATTTTGATCATATATTTTGAGTTTGAGAATGATATGAATATCAATACTTTCGACAAATTCAGTTCGATCCAACTCATTCAAATTGCCTCAATTCGTTGTGATGGCACAACTATCTGCCCATTTAATACAAATTAGTGTTTTTTCTAAATTGATTCATCTAGATTCACCATGACGACTCGCTTCAGTTCAGTGCAACCTGTTTCAAATAGCGAGCGCGTGTGAACTCCACTTCGCGAGTCCCGACGCCAGTGGTTACGCCGGCCTCCGGTTTCACGCTTATGCCTGCGATTTCCCTCGCCCGCTCCGTTTCGTTCCGCCCCTCCCCGCTCCACATATTGCCCTCCTTCTCCTTCCCTCCGCACCCTCTTCCTACATTTTCTGCTTATCACATCTTCTCTCCGCGATTGAATGATTAATTGTTAGTGATTCCGGGCGCGTCAAATACTAGGGTCATTAGTCCCGTGTGTGTAGTGCATGTATTTTTTTTTTCGGGTCGTGGCAGTGTTCTTTCCCCGCTGGATGGCGAGATCGGGCGCAGTCCTACCGTCGGGTAGCGGGGTTTTTCCCTATCCAGATATCTCCCATCAGCGGGGCACCGCCCCAGCCGGGACAAGCTCTAAGCTCCCGACCGGTCTCCCGACATATGTGGTAGGGTAGTGGATGTTAGTGTGTGTGTGGGGGGGAGAGGATACGTCGAGGAAGAGGTACGAAAGATCGCGCGCGGTCCGTGGCCTGTGTATAGGGTACTGCTCCGGCATTCGCCTGGTGGTGATCAGTGAAACCACGGAAATCTACCGATCAGAGTCCTCTCCCTGACCAGCATCTTGTTCAAACTCTCTCCGCCATGCTCCTTGTCTTTGATCGGGAGGTTCTAAGTTTGGAGAGTCAACGCTGGCGGATTTTTAACACTAAATAGAAAGCTATGTGGAAATCAGCCGTGTCGAGGAGAAAAATAGTGGCCAGCTGTTCAGATTGGTAGATTGCCGTGGTTTCTCCGATTAGTATCAGACGAATACCGGAGTAGTACGTAAACAAACAGTTCATAAAACGCTCGCAAACATCCATCTCTCATTTTTATCCTTTCCTATTCTCTTCCACACACACTCACTGACATGCACTACACTACCATACGTGTTGGTAGGCAGACCAGGAGAGCCTGCTTCTTCGCGCGGGGTGCCTCGCTGGAGGAGATAGCTGAAGCGGAGAATCCTCGCAAAGCGATTAGTTTATCGATGCCGGATCACTTTCCAGTGGGTGAGGAACACCGCCACCTCCCTGGATATAACTTGCTATATTACGTACGGGACTAACAATCTAAGCATTTGCGCTCCTGGAAACAAAATTATCAATCAATCTGCCTCGCTTTCCCGCACCCCCATTCCGTCTCTCATGCCACTCGTCAATTCTGCCCCGCCACGCCACGCCGCTCCGCTCCCTATCGCCCCGCCCCGCCCCGCCCGGCCCCGCCAAGCCCTGTCCTGCCCTGCATCGCCATCGGCGGCCTGGCCGTCAACCCGGGCGACGGGGCGGCTGTCGCCGAGTTTTGTGGCTCAGTGGAGCGATAAACCCGGCGCTCCCCGCGCTGCGGGATCCGCGGCGACACCGAGGCGAGGCGAGCGAGGGCGGGCAGTGCGGGGTGGGGCGGGGCGGAGGCGGGGAAGCCCGGATCGGAAGGGGAAGACGTGTGGAATACGCAGAGTGTAGCGATGGGGACGATTGGGAAAGTGCTGCAGCAGGCCAGGCTCGAGATGACGAGGACCGCCCGAGTTTAGCCCAGAGCCAGCGTTGCCGCTGACTCTGCAGTGGCTGTGACCAGAAGGACCAAGGGTTCGAGTCCCGACGGAGGCGGAATTTTCGACACTAGCTATACAGCTGAGTCGAATGCAGATGCCTTCTGGAGGAGAATTCTAGCGTCCGAATGCTTTAATTGGTAATTTTCTGTGGTTTCGCAAATCAATATCAGGCGAATGCTGGTGGAGTGCTCGAACAAACGGACTACAAACCGCGCTCGATCTTTCCTTCCTCTTCCTTGTCATATCGTCACCATTTACTTACACGCACTTACACTTATATGCACTACATTACCACACACGCCGAGAGACCATACGGGAGCTGAGAGCTTGTCCCGGCTAAGGCGGTGCTCCTCTGTGGGAGACACCTGAAAGGGGAAATACCCCTTCCGTCAGGTATTTTCACCAGTAAGGAACTGGTCGGGACAAACTCTGAGCTCCCAAGTGGTTTATCGGCATGTGTGGTAGTGTAGTTCTTGTAAGTGTAACTGTATGTGTGCGTAAGGGGAGTGGTGGTATGGATGAGGAAGGGAAAAAGCGCGCGTTTCGTGTTCAGTCTGTTAGGTTCTGATCCGATATTCGCTTGAGGTAAAAGACGACACTTCTCAAATGTAACTCAAAGTACATTTCAAGTAAATGTAAAAAATTCTGAAAATTCTGGCAGCATGTTAATCCTGATACTTAAATTCTTGGAGGCCACGCAATTGTCGCATGGGTTTGCATGTTCCGCCAATAGATTTTCTTGTTCCTTCAATTGTAATATTAACTTTAATATTTGAATAAACTCCTATTAAAATTGACTATATTTTAATATTACGTTAGGAGAAATAGATGTAGACCCGATCCTTCAGAGCTCTTAATGGAGTAATTCCCTTCGGTGATTCCTTGATATGTGCCATCCATAAATTTCGCATAACGAATTACAGGCGACTCCGATTATAGTGAACTTCTGAGGACTAACATGTTTATTTATTTATTTATTTATTTATTTATTTATTTATTTATTTATTTATTTATTTATTTATTTATTTATTTATTTATTTATTTATTTATTTATTTATTTATTTATTTATTTATTTATTTATTTATTTATCTATTTATTTATTTATTTTACGTCAAAAAACGGTTAAAAACTGCGTATGACGTGCTATGGGGAAAAGTGAATTGTGTGCACATTTCAAAATTCTGTGATCCCTACACTAAGTCATATACTACTTACATTTTGAATTTTGGACTAACATATTTGGTTCACTACATTCGATGATGTCAAAATTAAATAGAAAATCTCCACAATTATTTTATTAATATAGAGGTACAGCAAAATTCATTAACTACATGAACTGAAAATTTCAATATCTTTATTTGACCTTCAAAAATTCAATTATTTTCAATTGTTTGCTTCGTATATTTTTCATTAGTTATTTCTCTAGATCTTTCTCCAGAATTCGTGCTCTCTCCATATTTGATTCTGCATTGTCCTCTGTCTCCAACAATTGCAATGCAGTCTTGACACTTCTCAATGGCTCTTGCATTGTTGGAACACAGTCCCACTCTCCGAAAACCCTCTTACTCGCCTAATAATATACGAGATCCAATTAATTTCCAGGAAATATTTCCTACGTTCACTATAGCCGAGGTTCAGGTTCATTATAACCGAATCTTCTTAGGTTTATTTGTAATGTAAGTGAAACGGGACCAGTTACTTCACTATAACCGATGGTTCACTATAACCGGTGTCGACTGTATATACGCAGTCTGCACCTTTTTCCACGGACCGCCTTGGCATAGAATATTTCTAATAAAGTGGAATTACCTGCCACCAAAAAGAAACGGATAACCTCCCTGTAATCTAAATACTGAAATTTCAGATCTCAAGTTTCATAATTCTGAAACATTTTTTGAAAGCATTAGCTATCCTTTTTCAAATTTCCTAAAAACAAACATCCCAAACCCTCTGGCAAGCAATGCAGTCTATTTTATATTATAGTATTTTCCTTCCCTGAATAATTAATGAGAGGTTTTGTATTTGCCGCGATATCTTTGTGTTCTGACTGAACTTTATTAGATTTCGGATGTAAGATAATAGCACATGATAAAATTAGTGTCTAATAATTCGAATTCTGAACGAGTTAGGTTATTTTTTTAGCATTTTTGCGTATCTATTGGATGGTAATAAAAATATATTATGAAGTAAACGTGCTGGAAAAAATGCATCAAACTATTTTATAATAAAACATTTAGCTTTCGCGGAATGGGAAATCGGAAAGGTATTTCCCCCTTTCACAGGGAGGCGTTATTAGTTACGTCACAGCCTCGCTGCGTCCCTGCAGCAATCATGTAACGTAATGACATTCATGGGAATACTTTGAATATCGAAAACTATTCACCTGGTTGTGCTATATAGAGAACCAAGTTTAATTACATTTCATACTGCTGCAAATTTGCGTGCTAAGTATTATCCACTACGAATGGATAAACAACTGTAATCGCCCTACAATGTGCCGCATAAAGCATTGCGTTGCGAAGAGTGAAATTAAGGTGACCGTATTCGGGAAGTTCCAAGTCTATCTTGTAAAGGTGAGCGGATTTTCGATGCTATGGCCAGACGCAGAAAGGGAAAAGGTACACCGGGAGTAGAATCCTGGGACGCATGTAGCTTGATTGAGGTTTCGAATGTGGTTTCTGTCACTCGAGGTGAATGATGGACTCAACCAATAATCAGTGTTGTGGAACCCGATACTGATAGAAGGGTGGGATTTGCTGTTGGAAATATTTCTGTGATCCCTGTTCGTACCTTTGAACTTCCTCAAATACGCAGAATAAAAGCCGTATTTTGACGATGCAAAAATCCGTTGCCAATATTTTTGCGGTAGTATACGCTTCAGTTACCTAACACCAAAAAAGATCTTTGACATTGCGTATATTCGTTCGGGAGTCCGCCCGATATTCCGTTCGTTGTGGTTGCCATTTTATCTTCTATGTATCCGTATGCGCGTGAGTTTTTAGACTACGTAGATAATACTAGCCACTCCACTCCCCTGTGGCTGTATTTATTGGTGTCTTTTATTAAAATTTAATTATTGGGACTAAAAAATAACAAACCTGGTTTTGAGTCCCGAAATTAGGAGTGATGGTTTCTAAGAGAGAAAATATAAAATCATTGTTTGCATTCTTCTGAATAAACCCAAATGAGAAAAGTATTACAGCTCTTAAAACATGGTACTACTAATGGTATGGTATCTAAGAACGTACATGAAGTTGTTATGGAAAGTTAAACATATAATTTTGATACTAAAATACAAGCAGCTTAATATTTAAAAAAATAACGATTTTTTTAAATTAATCGTTTTATATTTTTATGTAATTTAATGGAAAATTTAAAAATGAAGTAACAAAGTAAGGTTTATCAAAAATAACAGATGCTGTTGATCTCTGAAGGGAAGTTCATAAATTAAATAAAACAGTACACAACTGTACGATGTCTCCTTTTGAACTGGTGAACGGGAACGTTTCTTTTCTGTTAATGTTCCACAGAAAGAAATGTTGAAATATGGATACATAGTACATGAAAAGTAGTTTAACCTTTTGGTTTTATGTGTTTTTTTCTTAATTACATTTCAATACAGCATCTAAGTTCCATGACAAAAGAAACTTTTCTTAATAAATAGGTAAATAAACTGTGTAAACAAAAATTTAAAACCGAATAATGAAAGATATTTCGAAAGATAGCGCATAATTAAAGGCGCAACGAAGATTTCCCAGGGGGAATGTAGTGCCAAGCGGACTTCTTTACGTTTAAAAAAATTTAATTTATGCTGAATGTAAAGTGTATATTTATTTGTTTACTTATAGTACATGTATATAAAGTTAACAATTGTTATAGTAAATTCTTTCGTTAGTATAGGAAATTAGTAAAAGCTAAATTGTATGTATGTATCATTGACGACTGAGAGGGCTGAAACCTAAGTGACACTAATCGATACATTTCAAGTAATTGTTTTCAAAAAGCATGCTCTTCTGATATTAGGAGGAAATTATGCGAATATAAACTGAAATGAATTAAAATTCTTTGATGGGATTTTAAGCACTTTCCGTTAAAGAATATCTTTCAACACATCATGGAACCACGAGAAAAGCCGTTCTCTGACGGTGAGCTTAGGAATGAGCTGGCAATTGAATTTCTGTGAGGGTTTGGACCGTCGATGAACTCGGGGTCAGCAAAAGTAGCCTCTGGCCTCCATTCTGCCCACGTTCAGCTCTCTTCTTCCGCCACGCCCACCACCGTGCCTCTTACGCCAAAATGCCCCCACACGCCTCCGTTACCACTCCAATAGCCACTCCTGCGCTAACACTCGCAACCGTGCCTCCGTCACATCCGTTGTAGCAACGCCGCCGTTTCTGCTATTATTACTATCACTACTACCATCTACTACTCACATATACTGCTCACCACCAACTCCACTGCCATCATCACCATGACCACCATCATCTCTCTCCATCATTACCATCGCTATCGATATCACCGCAACTTCTCTCTACTACCGCTTCGCCTCTACTACCGCCAACACCGACCTCATCACCACTACCCCCTCCATCATTACTGCCCTTCTATCACAATTTCCCCTCCATCACCACTACCCGTCCCATCACCGCTACCGCCTACATCACCACTACCCCCTCCGTCAAAACTACCACCTCCGTCACCACTACCGCCTCCATCAACGCTATCGCCTCCATTACAACTACCACCTTCATTAGCACAACCACTTCTACTGTCGTTTCTACCACCACCACCACCACCAACAACAACAACAACAACAACAACAACAACCCTGCTACTACTACTTTTACTGTCACCACCGCTACTACCATTCTTAAACTATCGGTACAATCTGCATCTCTACCCTTAACATAAGTACCACCACCCTCGTAACCACTTTTAATCCCGCACCCATGACCACCCATACATCTACCAGTGCTCTAATACCATCTCCCGTAGCTCCATAATAATCACACCCCTCCAACAACTATAAATAAGATACTGTCGGCAATATTTGGGTATCGTTCAGTTTTAAAAAATTGTTTCAGATAGCTTTGCATTCCACAACTATCGTTTCAATTAACAACTAACATTTAAAATATTTATCTCCTAGACCACATACCCATTCCACTATCCTGCACCGCAGGTAGCTTGTCTTTCAACACACTGTTCTAAATTTTGATCGATGACGCTTTCTTGATCTTATATAAAAATAAATTTTACGATGTTTCATGAAAGTTGTATAGAAATAATGTTTTTATAAAAAAAACTCGATTACATTTTTCAGGATATTTTCAAAAGTAATTTATAAATATATTTGTCTCCGACCTTTAAAAGCGCAATGTCGACCTTCAGCCATTTGTAATGCCTTGACCTTTGCCAGGCTCGCCATTCATGTGGATGACCACTGTTCTCCTTTCTGCTCTGGACCCCGCCCACCTGTCAGTTCCCCGCCCCCCCCCCCCTGCCTCCACGTCATCGCGGCGGCCGCCGTTTGGTTTCATGTTCGTTGTGAATCTATCTGATTCCACGTCATAGGAAGTTTTCCATAATTGATTTCGTGGCCATCCGAGAGGCTACAGGGTCCGAGCGGCTGCGGCGGCTGTTGCCTAGCTACGAGACTCAGTGTTTTGTTTCTTAGCGGAGTCGGAGCGGGACGGCGGCGGTGGCGGCGGTGGCACACAGAGGCGTTCTGCAGGAGAATCGATGCCCGTCGATGCCCCGAGCTTGCTATCACCCCGTCTCCCCTCCCTCCATCGCCCCCCTTTCGTCTTCTCTCAAATTCCCCAGCCTTCGACCTCCCCCGTGTCCCACCCGCCGTCCCCCTCCCGCCCCGCCCACCCCTTCCTTCGGCTTCGCCCGCTCGCGTCGGAGCGCCTGCACTTAAGACAAGAATCCAAGCCCCCGAGCCTGGATTGAAGACGTCTTTGGGGGCCGCTGGGCCGAGCTCTCCGCGCCTCGACTTCCCCTCTTACCCCACCCCCTCCTCGTGTCTTCCCGTGCGTTCGAAACCTCGTCGAAACTCCTTCGCCTCCGACCGTGCCACGCCGGGGGCCGAGCTCCGTGGTTGGGTGACATTGTTCTCGTATTTTTCAAAATTATTTGCGAGGCGAATCTGTCACGTATGACTGCTTTAAATTAAAATTTACTCCCCACAAAAACGTGACGGGCAAACCCAGTACGCGGTGGAATTTAATCTCCCTGTATTGCGTGTAGCTTTCTGTTGCGCGCATCGCAGATGATATTTGAATACAAATGAAAGTTTGACCCCCTGCTCTCTCGGTTGGCTGAGGAAGGGGGGACGCCGGGGCAGAAAGGGTACGAAGGGGGGACGAGGGTATGCGGTGGTAGGCGATGCGACGCAGCGGGTGTGAGGAGTCGAGGACGGGCGAGTGAGGACATGGGATGGTCGTATGGTCGACGAGTGATGCGGTGAGGACACAGGAATGGCGAGGACTCCACTTTTGTGCGTAGTTGTTCGCGGCAGCGCTGGATTAACGTTCGTTCAGGTGTTGGCCTCTTCGCCAAGGCCAGAATAGTCTGGCAATTGATTGCAACGACCCCAAAAAAATGCTTGCTCACGCGGATGTGATCGGGGTTGGGACGTGCTCAATCCGCGGTCGGCAAGGCGCATGCAACATATCGGAGAATTTTCTGCAGCCCGCGGATGCCAAACGCACTTGGGAAATTACAGTAGATCTTTTCACTTTCGCATTTCTTCAGAGAATTCTCGAAAACGTCTGTTGCTGCGTTCTTATGGAAACTTGATAAAAGGTCCCCTCAGTAAGGTGTCAATAAATGATGGTTCGCTGGAACCTAGGCGGCTGCAATGGTTCACATGATGCTCGACCACGGAAAACAGTCCGGTGAAACGGGAAGCAGTCTGATACGAAAATACTTTATTGCAGGCCAGAAGCCTGCTGTGAAGAAGGGATTTTGTCTGAAGTGAAAGTTGAGCAACGTTTGAGATGTAATATGTGGGGTAATTATATGGTTTTGGTGTCAGTACAATGGTACAAAATTGCGCATAGTAAAAGCAGAGGTTACTGAGGAGCATTGGTTTTTTCACTGAAAATAGATGGAGCTTTATTTTATTGCGCAAAAAGTGGTGAAGATCTAATTAAGTTCCTCCAAAATTCGCTCCAAAAAGTTTAATAAGAGAAAATTCCTGTTACCTGTAACATTTGTTATAAATTTCTTCGTTGTTTGGCAATGTTGTTGGCTAATGTAAAAAATCGTATGTCATCGCTGCGACTCCCCATGAGATTTTTTTTATAAATAATTCATCCTCAGGTGCTTTGTATGTAACCCTCTGGATAGATGAAACAAGTGTGGGTCGTGATCCAAAAGTAGGCTCCATTAAACATTAGAACACATGCCATTTCCTGCACAAAATTTAAAAGTGAAATAATATCACTGAGGTAATCTAGGGAATACTTAATGTCATCATTTCTCCGTGCCATTTTTGTAATGACGCTAACAATGAATATTATGCTAATATCAGGTTGAAAGCTAGTGTCTTCAATAGCTTTCTGTACGCCGTTTGCATTAGAAAAATTCTCATTACACGATGAACTATCCCACGTTTTCTATCAGATAATGAGATTGAAATCTTTTACATATGTTCGTACAAAATTTCAATTTTCGCTGCTTGAACATGTAAACAATGATACATTTTTGGAATTTTTGAAGAGGTACCCCTCATTACCTGTTACTTTTGAGTTTTCCATCGTTGTAATTCACATACTGATGATAATTAATGGAATTTCATATTTGAGACGAAATTATTAAATACGCCAGGACAGTCCCGGACGAAAAAATCAAATAAATACGTATCATTGTCTATGTGTTGACAACATTGTTTTGATATCGTAATCTACATGCTAAACTAGATACCAGTTTTATTGTCCAAGTTGACATTGTTCAAATTCAAAAATTACTGAGCTTCTTATCAATTGTTGAACGGAAGTTCTTTTCTAAAAATAAAAAAAACTTTTTTTGTGAAATATCTATCATCAAATCCTTCAGTGACGACCTATAATGAGATTTGTTTTGAATAAAAATCCTGTCAAACACAATCGAGAACCGAGATAATTTTTAGAAATGCGATATATAAGACGGTTGGAGCATAAGTCATATCAACTACTTTTTTGTGAGAATACGAGCAGGGGTGGAAAATGTGAAACATATCCATGAAAGGACAATGTATGAACTAAGTGCTTGGACGTCACACCAAAATTATTTCTCATATTTATTAAGGTATTTGAAATGACTAGAACTGATTTCATGTTCCAAAGCATTTTTGCATATACGAGTTCACAACATTCCAAAAGCATTATATACACACGTGTAAAGGTCAGATTAGGCAGATTCTCGATTACCACACGTGTCACATTGGGCCGCACAAGTCGTCACGTGCGTTGCTGATCATTGGTTGCTACGCATCCTCGCAGAAATTCTCCTGTCCATCTTGCGACTGTTCGGTATGGCAGAGCATTATTTCTAAGAGCTTCCACCAGTTTCCTGAGTCATTCTCGGGCATTTCTTCCATGGAGAGCGGCAATTTTCGTGTATGAGCTCTGCTTGAATCTGGTTAAATTCATCAGGCACAGCAGCAGTCAGGGAAATTATTTCACATTGCACTGTGTGCTAATAGAGACTCTCAGAGCCATCTGTCATTGTGACCACACATTAATTCAGCATTTCTTTCACGCGAGAAATAACATTGTGTGATCCAATAATATTTCTTTTAGAAACGAATAGTTGTCATGACGTCCGCCCTAACCCTCATATTTAGTCTTGCTTCGTTCCAGAATTAACGTTACAATGTTTTTTTCTATTTTGTACGTACTAAATAAATATCATGAGATCGAATTTTCGATTGATATGTGTGTACACTCTTGCGCCGTACTCCAAGCCGGCATCTGTGAACTACTTCGGAGCTACGCTCGGCGCTTCAGGGGAGGAGCGTGGTGGTTAGGGGAATAATATCTTCGGAAGAATATTGGGAGTTTTCCCTTTCCCGGAATTCATTTGTTTTATTGTTGGAGTACAAATAGTGAGAACGCTACACGACGGGGCGATGTGCTTTACGGCGCGAAGCGTCGCGGCAAGATCAAAATCACGTAAAGCTATGAACAACAGCACACAGCTGCCGCTGCCTCTGCGGCTTGCTGACTTTAACCTTTGCTGACCCGACCGTGCTGTTTCACACCGCACTCTTTGTGTTTGTAGCCTTAGGTGTATTATCCTGGGCAGTCGAATAAATGTCATCACTTACAAATAAACAGACATTGCTGAAAATAACCTCTCTAATATTGTATGTCGGTTTAAAAGATAGCAAAAAAATATTAATATTATCAGAAAGATAAATTAACTTATCCCTTCATGGATCACGAATATTAGTTGTATTAAATATGTAAGTTGTTCATCATTTCTCATTTGCGGAAGTGTTCAATGTTCCATAGGAACAATTTTTATATTTGACCAAAATTTATGTTGCATATTAACGAATGCTACATTACATTTCACCGATTCAAAAATTAACGTTTTATACAACATATCTTCATACTTAAC
This sequence comes from Teleogryllus occipitalis, assembly GCA_011170035.1. Taxonomy (NCBI): domain Eukaryota; kingdom Metazoa; phylum Arthropoda; class Insecta; order Orthoptera; family Gryllidae; genus Teleogryllus; species Teleogryllus occipitalis. Next base: position 44,756 of record BLKR01005893.1, read on the forward strand.
GAGAATTATAGTTGCAGCGTGGTAAGACCTGTGGTTGAACATATGATTTTATCAAAAAAATATTATTTATATGCTCATAAATTAACTTATTTTCGTTGGAAAGGTTTTCCTTCGTCCTACATGCCATCATTCTAAGCTAGTAAATAATGTTTAACACATGATGGGTAGATATTTAACCACAAGTTTCGATTGACCAATTCCCATACAAACTTATCCGGAGTCTATAGAATCGCGCGTGAAAACACCACATTTGCATACGACCCCCGCATAATCTCAAAGCGCATCTGCTTTCAAAACGGGCATGAGCCCGAGCAGGTCGCCAGCGTTCCGTCCAGGGTCGTGCAGCCGATATTGGACATCAAGAACGCAACACGCGCCTACATTAATCTCCATTTATAGATCCGTTTAAAATACAACGAACATCGGAATTCGCGGGGAGAATGCCTTTTTATGGGGCCCGTGGGAATTACTGGCGGTGGAGGTGAAGGGGGTGGGTGGGGTGTGGGGGTGGCCGCCGGTGCGCGTGTGTGACGCGGCGCGAACAAGAGTCGGGCCGCTGCCGCGCCGTGTCAACACATCCCACATATCGCCGTGTTACACGCGCTGTCGCCGGGCGTCGCACACTGGGCCCGAACGAATGGAAAGGTGCGCGTAGTGAAACAAAGAAGTAAAGAGGGAAAAGAAAGCAAACGAGCAAAAAGGAAGAAGTCGTGGTCATGAAATGTTGGTCTCTACATTCGAATATCCGAGACCTTTCTCACTACAATTTACTGGTGGTACTTCATCTGTGGACAATATTAATTTGTTGGAAAAAGTGCCAAGGGATTGAGTCCTGACGATGATTTGTGACGCTAGCTTCATTTCTTCAGTCGCTGTATCGAGAAGAATTCTAACGGCCGGCTGTTCTGGTCGGTCGTTTTCCGTGATTTCTGTGATCAACACCAGGCAAACGCCGGAACAGCAACCTAAAAAATGAGCCACGGACCACGCGCTATCTTTCCTTTCTCTTCTTGTCCTATTCTCACTTACACATACTTACGCTGACATGCACTACACTACTACTCTTGTCAGGAGGCCAGTCGCGAACTTAGACCTTGCCCCGTTTGTGGCGGTTCCACACTGGTGGGAGATATCTGGTTGGGGAAAATCCCCGCTAGTAGGTCGGCGCCGAATCTCACATCGTAGGGAAATATCCCCGCCACCTTTCACGATAAAAATATGCACAATGACCTTAGCAGTCGACGCGCCCGGAATCATCAATCAATCAAACCAAACGTCTTTCATAGTACTGTCAAACTATTATTATGAGTATTAATATTATTTTGATTAAATGCTATTAAATCCTATTAGTACATTTAAATTTGTATATTTCGAGTTGTCGCAGTGTTTTAGCCTAAGAACGATGCTTCAATAAGAAAAGAGGAAAACGTTTGGAATCATTTCCAAACCCGACACCGGAGCGGAGACACTTTACTCCCAAAAACTAAAACATGGTTTTCTATTAACCGAAATCGAAAGTTAAATAAAACTGTTTGAAGCTTTTCAATTTCTAAAAATAAATATTGAAAAATATATGTGTAAAATAAATGTACTTTAATATTTCAACTTATTTCATACCCAAAGGTGAGAGAGCGGTGATAATTAAGTAACATTCATTTTTTATTTTGCAATCATTTGTGTTAAATTTGTTTCGTTTTTTTTTTTTTCTTCTCCAACTTGTATACTTGTACGCTAGTACCGACTCGGCGCCTCAGTCCGAAGGATCGCGGGTTTGAGCCCCGCCTCAGGCATGATAGTTTTCCCCTTGTCTCTCATGAATCTGTTGTCGCAGAGGGCCTCACGTTCCGTTCACCCCAGATCAAAGGAGCCCGCAAGCGTGTTGGTGTCTAATGTATGGTTGAATATGCGTTCCATCGGGGCGTGAAGGGTAACTGGCTGTCGACTGAATAAAGGCCCTAGAAAAAAAATTCTATACTTACTTAGAGGGAGGTCCCAGAGGGCGCGTTATGAGCGTTTTGGCCCACTGTGTCATAGCTTCACGCGTCCATGCCGTCGCTTTGCGGCCACGCGCCGCCGTCACCGCTCTATTTCAACGGCAATTGCGGTTCTTGGGGAAACGAGATAATTGGAGGTAATGTGAGACACGATTTACACGCTTCCTTTCCACGATCGGAGTTTCACTTTCTTTTCACGATTGCGTGGTTTTAGCAAACGAGCGCTCGCGCAGTGTGGTTTTGGATCCCTTAATGCTTCCTTTTCACGGACGATTCCGAGGTTTTAGCGAACGCTCGCATGCGCAGTGTGGTTTGTGAAAATTCAGACATTTACTTTTCACGAACGATTGAAACTAGAAAATTTAAAATTGGAAACAGAAGATATAGGAAATAAAAATCTATGGAAAAGCCGTATTTTCTTTTATTAAAGAAGTCGCTTCATCAGTGGATTACTATTAATTATGTATTGCAATATTTTCAGGTATCTCAGAAACATTTTACTTCCAAAATTACCCTTGTTTGGAATTCATCGCATTGTTTGTGGGTTCAGTTTTAGGCATAGAATAAAAAATATTGGATAAAATTAGACTTTTTTATTTCGGACCGTTAGCATGGATATCATACGAAATTAAACAATTAAAAAGTATGAATATACATGTTCATCATTCCTAAAGATGGTTTGTCTTTTTTTAGCTTAAAAACCTACTACAAGGTTTTGGAGATCTCTTTCTCTCTATCATCAACTACGAAAATATTTGAAAAGAAGTTATTGATAAAAACTGCGAGATTCCGAGAAGCGTTGTTTTTTTTTAAGACAACGTTTAACTGGGAGAGATTGCTCAGTGCATCAACTGATGTCACTGCAGTGCCTTTGACCGAGAGGTCCTAGATATGAGTCCCGACTGTGCCAAGATTTTCGACACTAGCTTGTCAGCTGGGTTAAATTCAGTCGCTGTCTGAAGGAGAATTCTAGAGGCAGGCTGCTGTGATCGATAGTTTTTGGTGGTTTCTCTGATCAACAGCAGGTGCATCCCGGAGGAGTACCCCCACATACGGACCACGGACAGCGCACGATCTTTCCTTCCTCTTCCTTGTCCTATCCTCACACACTTCACACTCACATGCATCACACTACCACACATGGCGTGAGACCGATCGGGAGCTTAGAGCTTGTCCCGGCTGGGGCGGTGATGGGACATACCTGGTTGAAGGAAACCCCGCTAGTCGACGATAGGTCGGCGCCGGATCTCGCCATTCAGCGGGGGAAAATCTCCACCACTTCCCGAAAAAATGCACGCACTACACTTACGGCACTAATGACCTCAGTAGTTGATGCGTCCGGAATCACAACCAACCAACGACAGTATTGGTAGATGATGACAGATGGTGGTAGTAAAAAGTGCATAATGAATAGGTAAAAAGTATTTCTGAACTACCAGATGTATTCACGCGTTATTGACGAGCAAATTATAAATATTATTCCAAAAGAAATTATTGCTCTTTTTAGAACGATTCTGTGCTTCAAAACGTTAGTAACATACAGTTTTCTACAAACAGGAATTTATTTGATGATATATATTGAATAATGAATTACTTTTTGGTTTGTTGTAATATTATTATTTTGACACACTGAAATACAAATTAGTAAATTTCAATAATTTTACTACATGCAACTAATTCAATTAAAGTTGACACTTTTGGAAAACTGTCCTGGGCATGTTATTGTAAAATACTTTCAAATTGTGCGCCTTTAACCATTTTCATAAATGGAGCTTTTTCTACATGCTCGTTAATACTTTTTTTTAAAAAATCGATTGTACCTTCAAAACATTTGTGAACTCCTTCCACATTAATACCAGTCATGTTAGTCACTTCCTCGAAGCGCGCATTCGCAGAAGTCAGAACGAGTAAAGGAAAACGAAACAAAACACCTGTAATTACTCAGAACACAGCAACTAATAGCGAAACACAACTCGGGCTCTCGTAAAATCATGCGGCCGACGATGCGGCACCCAGGCATGACTATAATCAAACTCTCCCGGACAAGCGCCCTGCAATTGGTACGCTACACCGCGCCATTATCCCGTCCATGAAGGGACTTCATCCCTGTCGCAAATAACTCCGTCCCGAATTTTATGCGATTTTCCTTTCTTCTCGGAGTGCTTATTTATTCGTTGTAACCAATTGCCGTGCAACCATTGGGGCTTGCGGCTGAGATCAGTTAACGACTGTGCATTTGTAATAATTTTGCATGATTTTAGGGAAATTAATTTTTATCGCTGTTTGTTTGCCTAAGGATTTATTACTTAGGATTCACGGAGGCAAAAAAGTCATTTTCAGTACGCATGCATGGAAACTGGTACTTAACTGTTTATTGTTGGAAAGTGTTATTTTACGGTATGCGTACGGGAAAATAGGCTTTGCCGTACGCATACCGCAAAGAAGTTATAGCTATAGGGAAACTGTTGTACCTAGGGACAGATGTACCTAGGGACAAAGTGTTTTTGAGAAGTCCGTGAGAGAAATTTCGGTTTTTTATATTCCCTACATTGCTATTGCCATTTGTGTTTATTCAAATTTAACGATTTTGTAGTATGAGCTGTTAGCGTGATTTTATGAGAGTTTAAAAGATTTGATCAGTGAAAAGTAAAAGTTTCTGCATTTCTATTTCATCAATTTTATAATAACTCATATTACTTTACGAACATTGAAGTAGACCTACACTTACTAGCATACAACCGTTTTCCCTATAAAACAACTAGGTACTGCAAAGGAAACAAAACAATGAGGCGATGTGAATCAACATGGTTGCCTAGTCGAATATTATAAATAAGCCTTAGAATATATACTTCTAAGTTTTCATGAATTAAATGAATTAAACTTCATGAACTAAAAAAATGTAGTACGCAACTCATACAAAAGTGTCTTTGGCGTACTCGTTTCAAAGTACCCGACTTGCCTCCTATCTTCTCGGTCAACATTTCATTCGTACGCAAAACTCTCACTGTCTGTACTAGTTACGTAAATAATTATTTTATTCTTTATGTTGCAACTCAAAGGTTTCAGATTAAGCTGAATGTTGGCTGTTCATGTTTAAATTGTAAATTAACTTAAATTAGGAATGAGCACCAAAATATATTCTTAGAAATGTATTAATGCCTTTCGCCACGTCATACCTGTATGAAAGGAATTTTCGTCCATGGTTGCGATAAAAATTACGATTTGTCACTTGAAAAAAAGCGTTTATGTTTCTAGCATAAATCCACGAATGAAGAAACTTTAAAAAGAAAAACAAATTCAACCGTCATATTAATTTATTTCTTTTTTATGTTTACTGATAAATATTAGTAAAATGTTTATAATAAATGCGCTTCTCATAAAATGTTTTTATTTTTTTAGGCTACGTCAAACGCTAGTGCCTAATTTGTCCATTCACCTGTGATATCACCACAAAACCCTTCGGGGCCGCGTTCCCAAAGTTGAGAAATGCTTATGTAATGTGCGTCCTTCCAGTGATCAAATCGATTTGTAACTTATTCGCAAACTTTTGTACTCGCCAATTTTACTGAAGAAATCTCCTGGTACATTTCAGAAACGCTGTTATTGATTTAATTTTTTTTCTTTCAGTAACAAAGTGGCTTTCTGTCTTTTGCAGTGCCACCAGAGAAGCTGGTAATCCTTGATGAGCACGGTGTGATGCTGCCTACACCCCACTTCATCTTGGGTCCCCGCAACGAAGGAACCCCGCTGAATATTACATGCATCGCCACCGGAGGTTAGTTCATATCCTAAGTTACTTGGTATTATTCCACTCATGAACTTAACACCAAAAGCGTTCAACAATACACCTGGCATGCCCCAATCAGAGCGGCGTATCTCAGTATCGTATTATATATATCCGATTTTTTGTATTATTACTCTCTACTGGCCAATCAAGCTGCGATACATCAATCACTGGAGGTGGTGTACCCTCAAAGTGTGAGTTTAATTAAAACTATTTCTCGCTGCCTGGCACTGTTGGACATAATTAAACTTGAGAAATAGTCTTATTAAATTCCACTCGCGCACTGAAAATTTTCAAATAAATTTCCAAGCATTCGTGGTATTACCTGTGATAATTGCTTCCCACAGTTTTTCTCGTATACCAACTAGTTTGACTAAAGGTCACACAACGAATTAAACTATACATTGAATACTAAATTGATTGGTGAATATTGAAACACTGGTGCGGTATGGTCCGCGCTTTATAAATACATGAGGTAGAATTTACTAACGTGTTTATATAATTTAAAAACGGTAGTAAAGACTCAGAAAATTTTATGTATAGTCGGATATTATCAACAGCGCCTCAGTATCAGTATTCTATGAAGTATCAAAAGCACTGTTTCTCTTGAAGAGTTCGCGGAGCTAGCCAAGGCACCGATTCAAAGACTTAAGAGACTAAAATTTTATTAAAGAGAATGTTAAAATTGTGGGTTACAATATCCTTTCTCGACGCATAGTCAAAAGGACATTACTTAAAATCACTATTTTTTAAATATTTTAAAGTTACTCCCACAAAATAAAAAAAATAGCGAAAACATTTTAACATGTTGGGTTCTAGGGGAATTTTTATGCATTTTTAATTTTTTTTTTAATTTGGGGGTTTTAAATATAGAATTTGTTTAAGGTCCTTGCAAAAACGTATTATTAAACTTACATATTAGACTTGTGTATACATTATATATATTTTCTATTTATAAAATTAAAAAATTTGAATAAACAAATATCAAAGACATTGGATGAATGAGTCCTCTCCAACTTTAATTTGAACGAAAGTGGTGAATTCTATTTTGTAATTGCACCGTATATGCGACCGTTTCTGTTTGATTTCTTTTCAGAAGAAAGCGCGCTCATTTTCTTGAGCTACAGAATCCCTCTCCCACTGTTTTTCTACGAATAAAGGTTTCATCAAAGGGAGGTTAGAAAGATTGAAGCAGTAAAAATACTCGCTCTTAGGTAATACAAAAAATATTTGTGTTGGTAAACGAATTACTGATTTATCTACGAGTACTTGGCCGAGAAGATACTGACTACAGCCGCCGAAGTCTACGGTTTCATTCGAACTACTGATTTGATTTTATAATATTGCTAACATATTTACAATCCACATTACAGCTCTGGTCCTGCCACAACTAGAAAAAATAAATCTTAAGAAATCTTTTGCATAGTGAAGCTACATTTTATGCTCAAAAGCAAACCATCGTAGCATTTGCTTGAGGGATCAAGGGAAACTGGACGATAAATATAATAGAGTTGAGGATCATTACAATTTACTGTTAAATACTCAGTTTCTAAAATGAAACGTATATTTGTAGCATTGTAGTCCTTGATCCAGATAGTCATCAGAATAATTTTTTTTCTATTAAAAGATAACCGAAGACCACGAACATACAGGAACCAGCGAGGTGAGTAATCTTAAATGAACTGGGGCATAAATGTAATGTTTTAACTGCATGGAAACTTGCGAAAAAAGTAAATTTTATGTATTTTAGTGGGAGAAATGAACATTCTCTGCAGATAGTATTTGCAGACATATAAATGTTTATTTTAAAAAACACAAATATTAAACTTACGAAAGAAAATATGTAAACAAGCATTTGAATGGTCGTCCAATTCAATACATAAAACTCAATTATACTGAAAAGGTAGATCTCTATCACAAACTTGTTCGAAACTAACATAGGTATTGTTCGTCATTTTTCTTAAATTAGTTTGCATGCTCATGTTGTAATGCTTTCTTTAAATTCCCGTCCTCACAGCGCCACAAGCTATTTCCTTCATCACATCGAATCTGGTTTCCCCGCAACGTCCCGAGGAATCATAAATCACGTGCTGAAACGAGTCTTGTTTGCAACAGTGCAACAAGGTCGCATGCAACTTTTTTTCCCCTTCGCAAATACGAGTCTTAAATCTGGAGAGCCCGCTGCTTACTATGCCGCCTCCAAGGCGCCTCCTCAAATACCGCTCCAAGCTCCTCCCTTCCCCTCTCAGCCCCCACCCCATTCCCCTCCGCCCGCACGGTGTCCGCCGTTTGTTCGGACGCGTGCGAAACGGCGCTGAAATACGAGTGTCGGCGGACACAAATCATGCGGCCGGAAATTTAAGGCAGGGGTTGCGAGGCGGCGGGTTGCGTCGTCCGTGCCCGCGCTCAGGTACCGTCCTACTACCACCGTTTCGCTCCTGGCGTCGCCGCACCAATCTCGTGCCATGGGACCGGGAGAGGTGGCTCAGTGTGTCAACTGATGTCACTACAGGGCCTCTGACCAGGAGATCCTAGGTTCTAATCCTGACGGCGTGGGATTTTCGACACTAGATTGTCAGCTAGGTCGAATTCAGTTGCTCTCTGGAAGAGAATTATAGCGGCCGGCTGCTCCGTGGTTTCTCCGATCACCACCAGGCGAATGCTGGAGTAGTATCATAACATACGGGCCACGGACCGTGCACAATGTTTCCTTCCTCTTCCGTTTCCCATCCTCACCCCTTACACACACACACACACACACACACTTATTTTAACATGTATTGCACTACCACTCATGCCGGGAGACCGGTCGGGGACTTAGAGCTGGCCCGGCTGGGGCGGTGCCCCGCTGGTGCGAGATACTTGGTTGGGAAAACCCCGCTAGTCGACGGTAGGTCGCCCTACGGATCTCGGCATACAGCGGGGGAAGATCACAGCCATCTCCCGATAAAAACCATGCATTACACTAATGACCTCAGTAGTTGACGTGCACGGAATCGCTAACAATCAATCAATGGTACTGTGGGACCGGCTGCGATAACTCAGAGGCAACAATGTAGTTAGTGCAGCATCGTTGGCCTGTCGATCTAGGGCTCGAGTTCCGACGGTGGTGAATTTTCTGTACTAACTACATAGCGGAGTCAGATTGAAAAATAAAGAGAATTCTAGCGGATGGTTGCTCGTAGGCTCGTGGTTTCTCCGATCTGTACTGTTGTCCAAATAATATTTCTGTCTGCTTGACAGATGGTGATGGGGTAGAACGATTTTGCCACTTACTCCGGTGGCAGACACGTGGTCGTTCAGATCAGGTTTTAGACAAGCACGTTTTACTTACTGTATTAATATTGGAATAACGAATGGTAATAATGACACTTGTTTATGTCATAGTACTTTGTCGCAGTTCCTTACACCAATCAATGTAAGAAGTAACGAAACATTTTTGCACAATACGTGCAAAGCAGATGGAAGTTAAGTATAGCGAGACGCATTTTAAAACGAAAACGCCTAAAATAAAAACTTGGTTAAAAACTTGGTTAAAAACTTGGGGTACTTTACATGAAGCTCCTGGGACATTTTCCAAATTTTCAAAAAATGGATCTATTGTTTTAGATTAAATTTTGTTGTTGTGTGAAGGACGTTGAAGAGAACGGTGCAAGTCTCGTTGAAAACCGTGATTTTCCGAAAATTGCAAAAGTTCAAACTTTTTTCGGTGTCTTCCTCCAACTAAAATTTTAAAGGTAGAAATTTTTACCATAATAAATTATGTTCCTTAAGTATAAATTTTCCAATAAGGTCACATACAATTTTTCAAAAATTTGAGTACTTTTCGTGTAATTTTACATGGAAGTGCAGGCGAGAAATTACGTGTTGTTTTAACACCACTAATTTTTAATAAGCATTGGCAACTGTGCAGTTACATCTTCACAATTTGAAGCTTCTGATTGGAAAACGGAACCCCCTTTCCCCTTACAGCGGCTATATGTCAAGTAGACAGAAATGTTATTAGCGGAACAGAAACTTGGAGAACGGGCTACAGATCGCGCTCAATCTTTTCTGTGTCATCCTCACCCGAACGCCTACATTACCACTATGTTGGGAGACCAGTCGGGATCTTAGAGCTGACCCCAGCTGGAGCAGTGCTCCGTTATGGGGAGATATATGGATGGGAAAACCCAATTTGGCATGTAAATTGGCGCCGGATCGCACGTTCAAGCGGGAGGAACACCACCATCTCCCGGTATATAACTTACCCGATCGGGACTAAAGACCTCGGAAGTTGATTCTCCCGGAATTTAAACTCACTCAGACACTCCTACCATGAGACTCCTTGCCACCTTCCTGCTTGCCCTGCTTCCTGCTTGACTCTGTACTGTTTCATATAACATCTCATTGTTCGGCATTGTACTCTCTGGCTGCCTTGCCTCTTACGAGTTCTTTTCAGCTTCTTTATACTGGGCACCGAATGTCGAGGCATTACTTTGCACTGTACTAATCCGGTGCGTCACACTACTTGTTGCGGCATGCCACTGCTGGACTGTATTTCTTCGTGCATCTTCGCATTATTCCGCGTATCTCTTTTTCCCAGGTTTTGCTGGACAGTTATTACGAGTCCATAATCCAGGCACTACTTTACTCTGATTGACTCTGCATCCTGTTCCTTGTCGCTGATTGCCAGTGTTGGATTCTACCGGGTGTCTTCGAATTGTTCGACGTTTTTCTTTTTCGTGGGGTTTGCTGGTTGTTTTTTATGCATATTTCAGCTGGTCTCTACCTTACACCGGAAGTCGAGGCATTGCCTTGGATTGCATTGCTCAGCGTGCCACCTTGTCAGTGTTTCGCTTGTCTGAGACAATTTCTCTCAACATATCTCCTTTATATTTTGCACTTGAGTCCCGCAATTTCATCTCATCTAGCACTGGTAATGTTTCTAATGTACCACTGTCCTATTTCTCTCGTGCTCGGTGGCTTGACGTTGTTCTCCATGGCTTCAAATTGCCCTGGTTGACTATTATTTGCGTATTTAATATCGTATCATAGCGCGTGTCTCTACCTGAATTTTCGTTTCTCGGCCTATACTCCATTGTAAGCACATACGCTCTTCTCCTTCGTGTTGTTCTAAACACGTTTCCCCCTGTAAATATCTATTTAAAATTTCATAGGTCACCTTATGTCTCAACATTCTTCTTATTGTTTTGTTTTGTTTCTTTAACTACATGAGACTATTGCTCATTTGTAGGAGAGAGCGGGTAAATTTGTTTGCGTGTGGGTTGGTCTCAAACATGCATGTCCGTATTTATTTTCTTAATATACAAGAATTCATTGTTCTTCGACGATGTGAATTAAAAGTATTGTGGGTGATATCCAAACATCTGCTTGTTTCATCATCACTTTATATACCTTTAGCTTCTTTATTTTTTTTATTTTCTTCGTTCTTCAGTTCATTGTTTTGATCTTTCAAGATTTTACATGAAGCGATGTCCGCTGCCGACCTGGATGGCCGAGGTGGCTAGAGCATGTGCCGACTCAGCGCCGCGGTATTTGAAATAAAACTTTGTTCTTCGTGAATTCTGTTCAGCTCCAAAATACTTTTCTCATACCTCAATGCCTGCTCTGCATTCTACAGTTCCCTACTCCTCTAATTTCATACTGTTTTCCACCGCAGACCGTACCATCTGTTAATGTTATGCCAATACAATTTTATCGCGTTTAATTCCTTCCTCATTTTACAGAATCACATCTCATTATTATTATTATTATTATTATTATTATTATTATTATTATTATTATTATTATTATTATTATTATTATTATTATTCCTTCGCCGCATTTTACACTGCATTCACTGCCTTTCCTTCCTCCCACCTCGTTCAGCGCTTCACGATTTTGCTTCTCCCAATGCTCCCCACTCCGTTCCTCTAACACACTGTTGTTCACTGCATGTGCGTCCCCCTCTTCCGTTCCCCACAACCCCTACGTTCCCCCCCGCTCCTATGTTCCCCGCCGCCCCTACGTTCCCCATCGCCATTTTATTGCCCGCTGCCATTCTATTCCGTATCGCCACTTAAATCCACTCGCCACTTTAGTTCCATACTGCTACTCCATTTTCTTCCGCAATCTCGTTTCCCACCTCCACTCCTTTACCCATCGCCATTCCTTTTGATACCGCCACTCCTTTCTCCATCTGCTCCTAAATCCACTCTGCGAGTTTAGTTCCATACTGCTACTCCATTCCTCTCCGCCCTTCCGTTCCCCACCGCCATCCCGTTTCCCACCGCCATCCCGTTCCCCACCGCCATCCCGTTCCCCACCGCCCTCCCGTTCCCCACCGCCATCCCGTTCCCCACCGCCACTCTTTTTTCCATCGCCATTCATTCCCTCCCGCCACTTCTTTCCCCATCTCCACTGAACTCCAGTCCATCACTTTAGTTCCACAGTATTATCATAGACTTAAGAGAATTCTTTTCTCTATGCTATTACTCCTTTGCCATCCGCCATCCCATTCTCGTCCGCCCCGCCGATTCCCGTCGTTTTCCGTTTTCTACCGCTACTCCGTTCCCCATCTCTACTTAAATCCACTCCGCCGCTTGAGTTCCATCCTGCTCCTCCGTTCCCCACCGCCACTCCGTGCCTCAGCGCCATCCCGTTCCCCACCGCCACGCCGCTCCGCGCAGTCCCCAGGCGCGCGCCGAAGTTGGGCCCCGGCGGCGCTACGGGGCAGGGGGCAAGGGCCCTCAGGGGATTTAGCGGGGCGACCGGGGCCGCCTAATAAACGGGCCGCCTCCCCGCCGCCGCCCACACACCACTTTACGTACACAACCTGCGCCTCATAATACCCTCAGATATACACTCCGTATCTCTTCGCGGCGGTCCGCTACTAGCCGGTAGAAAACCAGAACCGAGCCATTGCGTGTTTGTATTTCTCAACCGCTTGTGCGTGCTGGTACGACAACGCACAGGGGGAGGATTTGTCTCACCGCCTGTGCGCGGTTGCCGGGTAGTTGTTGCTGGTTTCTTCTCGGAGATTTGGCGTTTCGGAGCAAACGTGTCATGATGATAGCAAGTCGGGGTCATTGAAGTTTCTCTAAAGCTCTGGCAGACCAGCGAAAAATATCTTACGCTTATGAAAAATGAAAGTAAATAATAATGTTCGTAGCATGGCTGTCTTAGGACAGTTAAATGCATACATTAAAGATGATTCTTGTTTTCAGCCAGATGTAAGTTCAGTGGATTTCCTTGTTGTTTTCTCGAAATGATTCCACCATATTCAGCTTGAAATTAATATTTCTTCCTCTAGAATACTGACATAAATTAATTATCGTATCTTATGTTTCTATTTGTTCGAAGAATTGGTTCTATCTATATTCTAAGATACTATTGATGTACAGATTCATCAGCATTCTTGTTGAGTAATCCGATGTATATTTTATCAAGTATTCGTATGTCATCGTCATTTTCTTTATTTTTTATGTGTAAGCACTTCTGTTTGGAGTCAAAAACATAATTATAAAATCACTGACATTGTGTTTCGAGCCTCAATACTTTTGTCAGGCAAGCGAGCTATAATGTCTGCGTAATGAGGACTGACCTCGTGTAACAGGTTCATTCAATAAAGAAACATGACCAGTTATTTTCTTTCACAAACTAATTTTAAGGTAGTGTTACACTCTGAACATCTTCGTCGTAATCGGTATCATATTCATGATCTAAATAAGTTAGTTACGTTTTTTTATTTAGTAGCTCATTATTACACAATGGTGCACGCAAAGAGCGGAGGACATAGAAATTCAGACCTCCACGCACATATGACACATATTCAAAAATATGTTACTTCGAAAAAATATTTATAAGAAAATATTAAGTCGTCTGGACCCGTTATGCACACACATACGTACAAACACACAGAAAAAATGTAGGTGCGCCTCTGTTATTTTTATATTGCCTAATAGTATATGGCTAGGCCGGAGGCCTTTAAGTAACAAAACCTACATTCTACGATATGTAACCTTTCGAATTCTTATATTCGCCCCGGACGATCTCTCCATCAAAGCCGCGGAAAAGTGACCATGAGAGAGCTGAGGAAAAAAAACCTGAAGTGGAAAACGTGGTCAGGAGATTGCATACTTATCTACCAAACTTCTTCTAAACTGTTTGTTTCCGGGCGTGAGCGTCGTACATTCTCCTTCCCGATTTTGGCAAACTCAGCTCCTGAAAAAAAAACAGCACCACAGGAAATCGTCTGTAACCTCGGCTCTGCTTTTACTTCTTGTACACTCAATCCATGTTTCCCATAATCTGTTTTTTTGCAGATTTATGTATTTATTCCTTAAGAACTTATTTTGTCTTTCCTTGTCGTATTTACTGATTTATTTTCTAACTAGTCTATGCTCTGCTTTCCTTGCCACTAAACAGATCTATTTTTCCATTCACATATTGCCGTTTCCCTGATTGTCCAAACCTTTTCCAGAAACTTCCTAATTCTTCCATAAGTGAGACATATCTGTTAATAAGTTTTTTTGGAAAGTATTACATATTTATCAATCAATGTGTTACGACGGAAGTAATAGTTCCCCATTCCCATTCATTTTTCACTCCAAGTTTCGATGGCACCGTATTTAAGACAATGTGTATCCAATATATATCGATACAGAATACACACATATTATTGCAGTTTAAGTCTTTCAATCTACGTTTCATCCATCCTCCAATAGTAAACCTCGTGTGGCCCCCCTGTTGCGTCCTTTCTAAGTGTATGAATGTAACTCTCACCATACCGGACAAGTGCATATTTGTACCACTAGTATATCTTGAATTTTTATATCTGAAAACCTATTAGAAATGAACCGTTCTATCTCGCGCGTTTTCCTATCCCCAACTGTCTCCCCAGACATATATCCCAGTCCTAGGCCTTCCAATAACATTTTCAATTTGTAAGATCTGCTTTCCTGTGGCAGCTCTCTAAAATTACATGTATGTACGTGTGTCCCAATGTTCCTTGCTAATCTTATCCATAGGTTAATAAATTTTATTTTCAAATATATCCAAATTCCTACACTACCAACTTCTCTTGACACGTCGATATTTACTGCGTATCTAGATACTTATAGAATTAATTTGTAATAATCAATTTCGAAGCTTTCCAGTCATTCTAGTCTATCCAATCCCCAAATTTCCGCCCCAATTTATATCCGGAAGAATTAGCGATTTATACTCTGTGTTGCAAACCTTGAATGGAAAATCAGGTACTGTGCTTACTGCTCACGATTTCTTTGAGCGCAATTCGACCTTTTCCTAGGGGCTGCCACTACGTGACTGTTCCATCCCCCGTACATGGAAACTTTTGCATCAAGATATGCAAAATTTTTGACACGGTCGAGCTCATCCTGCGCGTAATAACCATTTCTCTTGTTACCCCTAAATAACCTCATTCTTTAAAACTATTTTTTTAAATTTACTTTTTGTCCCCATGTCTCACTATACCTTTCGAGGATGTTTAAACTCATTTGTAAACTCTCAATATTTTCCAAACATAGAACTAAATTGTCTGGACATGGTAGTTCGGGAGTTTTCAGACTATCAATTTACGGCGCAGATGTGTCATCATCTCGAATCCATGTCATTCAGTAGTTTATATAAACAAATTAAAAATGGCGGTGAAAAGGAACACACAGCTTTACTCCTACTATTTTTTCTTTGCGTTTATTTCTTTGCATAACTTTCGTCCCCAATCTTGACGCAAACCTTTACTTCTCTGTATATGATCCGTTATACATTTAGAACATCACGTGAGACGCCTAATTTTCTGTGTTCCAGTCATAAATCTTTCTTATTAACTAATTCAAAGGCTTTTCGAAATACACAAAACTGCAGTACAAATGGGCCTATTTTCGTGAAAGTGTTTTTTCCGCCGTGTCTAATGCAAAATTAATGTTGGATCATCTCCTAAAATCTGTCTGCAATTTTGAGATTTTACTACATTTTTCCACCCGTTCACTCAGGCGACCATTGGGATTTTACAAAACAATTTGCTTATCTGTGGTAAAATACTAATGCCACGATAATTTTTCACAATTTTTCGAATCACCTTCATTCTTAAATATCGGTTGGAGATCTGAATTCCACATTTGTGGATACCATCCGGATTTAATGATATTAAACAAATTCAGAATACTTTCTCGATCTAAGTACCACATTTCAGTAATAAATTTTATAAAAATGCCGCCTTTCCTGCGTTCGTGGTGACTGTATAATCTTATTCACTTCATTCAGTGTTACTGATTCATCTAGTTCAGGTATAATCCTATCAGTAAAAATTAATGGCTCTTTTTCAGTATTTGCTTTCGTAAGCAACCGTGAGAAATAGTACACCCACGTGTCTGCGAAAATTTCATTCCGTGCATTTATTTTATGACTTAAATTCTGAAAAAAATCCAAAATATTTATTCTATTATTTATGCTGATTTTTCCTTACAATCAACTCTGTTCTTGGTGCCTCATTCTCCTGTGCAGATTTATTCGCTTGGTTAAATCTGACATCATACTGGCTTAGTATTAGCAATTATTTCTCGCTTCAACAGCTTCTAAGTTAAATTTTCTAATACGCAACATCCACGATGTCAGACCCTCCGATTTTTACGGGACTTTTCCAGAAGGTAGAGCATAATAAAAAATGCATATAGTAAAATTTTTAAGCGTTTTTGACAAATAGAAATCAAGTTATGAACAAAAATATGAAGTTTCGTGCGGTCACCATCGGTCGTTGAGCAGGCACTATCAGCGCTTCTCCCACGGCGAAGGGTCAACACAGCTCCAGTATTCTCCTGGTATTGCTTGGAAAATACCATGGAAAATTACTGATCAGAGTAGGCGGTTACTAGAATCCTCCTCCTGACAAATGTTGAATTTCGCCTAGCTAAAGACACAAGTGTCGACAATCACCTCCGTTGTGACTCGGAACTCTAGGACGTCCCGGTCAGCGACGCTGCAAATCCAACTACAGTGCTCCCTCTCAGCCTTCACAGCCAGTTTCCTACTCTGGAAATAAAGATTCCCGGAAGCGTCATGGAGAATTTATGGTGTACAAAGAGAATTCGCAGGGCAGTTTCTCGGAATTCTACAGCTTCCCCTCCCTTAATTTTCACCGTACCATCATTAACATTAACATTTCATCGCTATTCATCCATCCATTCATAACCTTCAGGCTGGAGGTCAGCAGGCATACGTCCCACGTGTAGGAATTACCTATATTGAAAGCCCTTTCATGCTACTCCATGCAGAATTTACCCTGAACAAAGGGCCAAAGCAATTCATCACATCATTCCAGTTACTCACACATACTCATCAAATAATAAACTTAATTTATCAGAAGCGGTATCTCACTTACAGAGAATTATATACAATTTTTAACACTGTGAATGAACACGTTGGCTATTCTAACAGTAGACAGGTAAGCGGCTTTTTTGGTTGAGTTGATAGTGGTTAAAGTAAATCAGAAATACTCACTAATAATAATAATAATAATAATAATAATAATAATAATAATAATAATAGTATTAACACTTTTATTTAGTGATGGACTCAGATAAATCCTACTATTTCAATGAACTTCGGAAAAAGAATTTTCTATTGAAGAGTTTAAAAGACCAAAGGAATCGAATGCTGCATCTGTCTGTACTTCACTTTCCCCACTTCTCCGCCTCAGCCAATTGCAACGTATCGCATAGCGGGGTGCAACGGATTAGTGAGCAACGGTTAGTGTTTCTCGGATGCGAGAGCATGAGTGTGCGGCAGGCACATTTGTCTCTCTGGTCGTGCACGCTTGGCGGTGACAAATTTGTGCTTTTTCTATGTCTGAAAAACTAGGTTACTCATTGCAAATGTTTAAAAAAGGGATGTATACTTTCTATTTCTATATTGAAATATTACAAATCGAAATATAATGACACATCTTAAAGAACTTTCAACACTTATTCACCTATGTCACGTCATTGCAGGTACAAATAATGAAATGAAATTGAACACATTGAAATAAAAATGTGTGTTTTTGTTGTATGCGAATTTTAAATGTGGTACTTACAATTGCTTGAGTAAAGACAAACTGTTTCTATGGGAGTAAAATGTTTTATAAATTTGGAATTGAATTTACTAGAAAACACTATCTCAATCTTGTATAACGTTTTTCGTTATGTATGCTTGGGAAATATGCCGAAATTCGTAGGTATATTTCAGTAAATATTAAATGTTTTCTGCTATTGTGTTTTTACAACGGACTGAAGTGGCGTCACACGAGTTTTACCAGTAAGCACATTTTATTCATCTTAGCTTTAGAAGCTGCACTTCTTTCCGTTAATAACTGATCTTTCACGTAATTTTGTGAGAATATTCCCAGTTTAACATCGTAGGTGGGTTAATAGCTGAATCTGAAGATACAGACGCAAAGATATATTATTCTCGTAACATATAACATTGATTCTATTCGATGAATGTGTTCAAGAGTCTGAAAAATCCTCAGGGCATCGCCAACCTCTTCACACTCTCTCCTCACCTCTCTCTTTTTCTCAGCTCTTTCCCCTTTGTGGGTGCCTCGCCGTGTGGCTTAGTAATCGCCATAGCATCACTTCTGTTGTGATTCGATCGTTCGCGGTATACCCAAGAGCAAACTGAAAGGGACTGTGCTGAAATTCCTGCAAAGGAAACCAGCAGAAGGAGAAAAGCTTTGTTGACGAGCAACATTAATCCAATTTAGTACATTATCCTATAATTAGTAACTGATTTAAGACAGAAGTTTCTTATTTTATGCATGAATAGGTCAGTCGACTTCCATTTTTGTTAGCGCGAGCGTTTCGGCGTCGCTTAATTCTCCATAGGGAGGTAAGGAGAATGAAGCGACACCGAAACGCTCGGCATTGGCTCAACGATGGCCGGTGGTGAGATGGTTGGGTGTTGTTACGAAACCACGTTCTTTAAGCATTTTGATTTTTCGGAGCCATATTATACCCCTGGATGCTCCCCCCCCCCACACACACAGTAGAACGTGACATTCCGCGCCGAACTATACTTCGGCATGCAGGGTTTTCCCTTTCCGGAATGTCCCCAACGGGGTACTGCCCCAGTCCGGACAAAGAGTACGTTCCCGATGTATGGTAATTAAGCGCGCGTGTGTGTGTATGTACGGGGAGGAGAGTCACTTCTGCCGGTACGTTGTACGGACGGTTGAGGTGCTTCCCGCTACAAACCGTCTTCCCAGCATTGACGAAGAATTGCGCATGGTCCTCGATGGCAACCCGTGTACCTGCAGTTTCCCTGAGTAGAGGCCCTACGGCCTTAGTTTTGGCCAGGACTGTCTTAGTAGAACTTAGGGGAGTAGAATGACTGTGGCGTGCTGAGTGCACTCGGAGTGCTAGTACCGACTGAGATGGCTCAGGGCATCAGTTGATCTCACTGCTGTGCCTCTGAAAGGGATGTCCTAGAGTTCCAGCCCCGATAGTGTATGGCAGGATTTTCGACACTAGCTGCATGACTAAATCGAATTCAGCTACTGAGTGGAGAAGAATTCTACCGGCCAGTTGCTCTGATCGGTGGTTTCCCGTGGTTTCTCCGATCAACACGAGGCGAATTCTGAAGCAGTGTATTAACAAACTAGCCACGGATCGCGCACGATCTTTCCGTTCCCTTCCTTGTCTTTTTCTTACCCCTTACTTACACACACCTACACTCACATGCACTAAACTTGTCGGAGACCACTCGGCAGAGCTAGTCCCGGATGGGGCGGTGCCACGCTGGTGGGAGATATCTGGTTGGGAAAAATCCCTGTAAGTCCACGTAGGTCGGCTCCGGATATCGCCATCCTGCGGGGGAGGATCACCGCCACCTCCTGCGAAAAAGGCATGCACTACACTTGCGATACTAATGACCCTAACAGTTGACGCGCCCGGAACCACTAATCCTTCAATCAATCAATCAACCATTGTTTTGGCCGGGACTGTCCTGCGGGCTTAGGAGGGCAAAATAGCTGTGGCGTGCTGCGTGCACGTGCATCCGCCTACGGACGTCGCCGCCGCCGCCGCCGTCGCCGCTGCTGCAACCGTGACGTCGTCACCCGCCTCCCATCTCGGCGGCCACGCCTGCCTACGCGCCAGCGTCAATTCACACGTACGGACGTAATCTCACACGCACGGCCGTGCACGCGGACACGCGCCGCCGCACGTGGCGTCCCGACGCGCCTCGTCTCCCGATGGAGAGCCCAGCGACGCTGAACGTTCTGAGAACTAATAAGAAAGTATTGTAATTTTCTATTAATACCCATTAGTATTGTTACATTTAGTTTTGTATACTGTATTCAGTCAATCTGATCAGAAATATTTCTAGAGATCTGTTACATAAAAGATAAATATCAGAATAGTTTGATATGATCTCCAGAAGAGATCGGGCTAATCGAGACTGATATTCAGAAATCGGCCATGACAGTGTCTAGCGGCGCATATGACAGCCAATCGTACATCGTACCTGTGAGCAAGATAAATCTCAGTGTTAAGTATTTTATCAGGAAACTTTTTTTATTGTCATCGAATGTCGGGGCTTTGAAAACTTATGCTTGGCCAACCCCTGACATGGTCCCTAGTAGTGCGTTTTTTAAATTTGTAAGTATACGCGCATCCAAAACTATTTCAATTTATTTGTTATCAAAAACAAAAATTATGGAAAAGTGACCTCTAGCTACTTCACATTTCTTTCTTTCTGGACTCACGTGGACAGGAATGATTAGGTTGACAGTGAATTCCGAGATTTGATGGGCGTGAAGGCTAGCGGGGTGATGAAGCACGCAGACGTCAGTGACGGGTGCATGGGCAGACGGCATTACAACAGAGATGTCGGAACGGACAGAGGTGATGGAATCTGCGAATAGCGTGGTCTGCGACTGGATGGAGGAGATTAAAGGGCTAGCAAGGTCATTGGGCGCTGGAGTGTGTAGGCGACAGAATTAGAAATGTCCGTGATGGCAGGGGTGCCACGTGCAGACTTGCTCAGAGCGATTTGACGCGGTGGTAAATGAAGGCCAAATGAGGAGTGGAGGGGATGACTGCTGCGACTATAAAAGGAATCCCACAGCTGCAAAATCTTCTTATGATTTTGGCAAAACGTCTGGAATGTGATTTTGAGAAATTGTGAAAACATTATGTCTTGGAGGTAGTCAATTTTTTTCTTTTAAAATGGGAAATTTTTGCACACTCGTGCAAATTTCAAACCTCATCCAGGAGATGCTAAAAACTATACCCAAAATACACAAAATTTAAAAGCTGTTAAACAACATAACGTCCACTTTCATTCAGAGAATAAAAACATTTTTAAACCGCTGCTGTAAAATTACGTTAGATTTATATAGTGCCCTCTTCCTTTGAGGTACAGATACTGTAAATACCCGTCATAGATTTATGAATTAAGTGACGGAGAACAATACATAGCAACACCTTCACTGAGGCAAAAATGAGGAATAACAAAAATAAAACGCCGCAGGTCGTAGGAGCGAGATGACGACGAAGAGCGAGAATGCGTATGATGAGAAGTGACGCAATGTACAGGTCCTGGCGGTGAATATGAAAATATCGTAACGTTTTCCAGTGAATTCCGCGGCAGGTTGTAGTGAAGAAGGCAGCAACAAGGCCGAAAGCTGTGTAGAGAAAGATGAAGATCCTCGAGAGGAGGAGGCAACAACGCTCGCCGTCGGGAATGCACGGGCCGGCAGGAGCAGCAAGGAGGCGTGCCAGATTCACCGCCCCCGCGCCCCCAAACGTATTTCAGTATGTTGTAGAATTGTATGGCGGCGCCGGGGGCGGTCTCGGGACGTGGGGGGGGGGGGCGGTGGACGTGGAGTGCACGGACGTGCCAGGGGCCGGGGGCGGCGGTTGCTGCACCGATTCCCGAGCACATGCACCCATCGATTTCCGATGGCGACCTGTACGGCGCGAGGCCACCGCTGGCCAAGTTTATAATGCGTTTCCCTTACATCACGCGCTGGGCGGGGCGAGAGCAGGCAGGCGGGGCGGGGCGGATCGGGGGGGGGGGCGCGTTGGGGGGCGGCCACCCCTTAAATTGCACGCATTGTCCCGCGCAGGGGCATTTTCCGCGCCATTGAGCGTGCCGAGGCGTGCTGTGCTGTGCCGTGCCGCGAGGAGCTGCGTGGGGCTACGCACGCAACGCAGAGGGCACGCTCGCCGCCTCGGTGCGGCACGACGCGCGGCGGCGCCAGCGGTGGCGGCGGTGGTGGCGGTATTGGCGGCGGTGGCGGTGGGGGTGGTGGCGGTGGCGGCGGTGGCGGAAGCGCTGGCGGCGGCGGTGGCGACGGCGGTAGCGGTTTCGGAGGCGGCGGCGCCAGCAGCGGTGGCGGCAGTGGTTACGGCGGCGGTGGACGCGGTGGCCACGGCGGCGGTGGTCGCGGCGGCGGTGGTGGCGGCTGAGATAGCGGTGGCTGAGGTGGCGGCCTTCGCCCGTGACCCTCGCCGTCTCACGCTTCGCCCACGCCCGCCCGCTCGCTCGCACGCGTGCCTGCTTGCGTTGGTGGCTGCGTGCGGAGCGCTCGTCACCTGCTTCGCGCGTCGGAGCGCCGCGCCGCGTGGGGATGCCTTGGCGCGGGTATGCGGGGCGCCCACCGCTCCGCTCGGCGCTCTGCTCAGGATTCGCTTTCGAGGGAGGGGCTGGCGCTTCGACGTTTCGGACACCACAAGACGACCCTATTGCGGGCTTGGCCGTCCTGTTCGGTTGTGGGTTTAGCGTTCAATACTGTAGACATTTTACATTATAAAATCGCAATAATAATAATAATAATAATAATAATAATAATAACAACATTGATGGCTGATCCAGTGCTGATTATGACAGTTGGAATGTGTATCTCTTGTTCATGGTAACCGAGATGCACGAGTGGAAACAAGTTA
This sequence comes from Teleogryllus occipitalis, assembly GCA_011170035.1. Classification (NCBI taxonomy): domain Eukaryota; kingdom Metazoa; phylum Arthropoda; class Insecta; order Orthoptera; family Gryllidae; genus Teleogryllus; species Teleogryllus occipitalis. The sequence continues at coordinate 67,462 of BLKR01005893.1, forward strand.
AATTTTGATAGTGATAATAATAATAATAATAATAATAATAATAATAATAATAATAATAATAATAATAGGACGAGAACAATTTATTAGGACTACAACTTACGAAATTATTCGGTAGTTGATAGATTCGGGACTCGGTCCAGCACACATTATTAAATGTTAAGATAAAATTACGTGAATTTGTAAGTTAGTGGTAACTTCAAAATATGACTAATTTGCGAATTAGCCTGTTAACTCCGAGAGTAACCAAACGGTTTCGAAAAATCTGTATGAATGACAATAAACGGATCATTTCGGTCTTAATCCGACTAATGTTTGGTATTAACCACCTTGCGCTGGCTGAAGAAGGATGATTGTCGGAGTATGATGCGTCTTGTGGGTCCGCCAGAAATGTGTTGACTTAATATGCGTTGTAAATTATGCCTTGAACATACGCAAAGATGTTTATTGTGAATTGCGAAGGATATAAAGCCGGAACCTCGTCGACCCAACTCGGAAATAGCAAAATGTCTGCGGGGTGTACAACGATTGAAGGTTGATACGTGGTACAATCTTGCTATTACAAACTTCATTACTACTTCAAACTACACAGTTTCACTTAGTAGTTTTAGAAACACCCCAGTAGCAATCTTATCCCCTGTTATCACGTATTATCTGTAACTCCTCAATACCATAAGGTACTTTACGTGCCCTAACCACCCTGCGTTGGCTAAAGCGCACTACATGCGGCAGAAGTGCGAATCCGCCTGGACGCCTATGCCTTCTTCGGACATTCTGCGTCCATTTTGGAAAACGTGAATGTAAGCCATCTAATTGGCGAATTAGCCAGATCCGGATGTTAGCCGTAACCTACACATTACGGAAAACATATTCGAAAAACCATACACTCTACCTCCTTGTACCTACGGCGTTACGGCTTAATTACGCATTATTCACACAATCAACTACTCAAAGTACTGCCAGAAAATAATGAGGGGAACGAATTGACGAGGAATGGGCCATAGAACTTGCTGGATCCTTAAAATGACAATGCGTTTGCGACCTCCTCCAGAAGTTGATCGGAGGAAACCACGCTAATAATATATCGGTAAAATGGGCCTGTAAAATTCTCATCGTGAAAATACACCGACCCACTCCGATGGTTAGCTGATATTGAAAATCGAGAACCATCGGAACTCCAACGTAAAACCTACCGGACTTCTAAGTTTCAATTCGGCACTCCTGGCTACATATGCTAAAGCACATGGATTGTTCACTTTCATAAATAAATGTAATGCCTGTTGCCTTCCTTATGCAGGATCTTTCAAATAATGTTTCATCGTGGCTTTCCGTTCAGTACGTTTAATTTAGAAATATTAAAATGCGGTAGTCCAACCCTAGTTAAGGATATGAGAAATGAGTTGTTTTCTTGCGTTTGAAACAGTCTTTAGGCAGTTTTGATGAAACAACCATTAGGCTGTGGGCAAATAACAGGTTTTAGGCAGCCTTAAACTTAGTCTTTACTTTGGTAAATGGATAATCAATGACTGGAATTCAGTCCATTCGAAATTTCTTCAAGTTTACATGTGTCTTGGCCTCCCTAACGTTTAGAAGCTGCTATTTGTTGCTCTCTTATTCTTTTTCTATCTTAGCGTATTGACCTTGACGTGTACGGTTGCCTAAATAAAAAATCACAGTGACAATTGATTATTAAATAAAAATGTTCAGTGGAAGACACTCAGCTTTCTCTTCTCCTCCTCCTAAAGTTGTTTCAGGCTTCTTGTTTGTTTGTTTTTTTAAATTTTATGACACATTACTATTTTTTTGGCACATGATCTAAGATTCTTTACCGATTGATCTCATGTTTGCCTAGTTATTGAAGATCAAAAGAGAATCGATCGTGAGACTTGTATTATTCCGGTGTGCGGTTATTTTGATAGAACTCGCGCAATAATCGTACTATTTATCGTATACCTCACTTATCATTGTTCTTTGTTCACAAAATTCTCACAAAAGCGGCCAAATTATGAGTTACATATCTTTTCATTAACGATCTTGTGCTGTATTTTCTATTGGCGGTTAATGTGTTAACATTTCTCTGAAGGAAAATGGTTTTCAGAGGCTTGTTAATCGACATCGGAAATAGCAACAGCCCACAATAGTTATCTCCAGCTAATTCCCATTCTTGGGGAAGTACTACGTTCTGCGACTTATTTCATAGAATCCAAATGTGTAGATCAAATTTCTTATCAGTTATGTCAATCTTGTTTTCGAAAACCGCTAGTTAAAAACAAAAATCATTAATTTCAATGCATTTTTATACCGTTCTTTAACGCTTTATACACTAGGTGCGATCATAGCAGAAAATAAGTTTCCAGTACCACTTATACAGAGAAGGAGTTTTTTTCCTAAGGCTTTTATCCAGCCAACAGCCGGTTGCCCTTTACGTCCCGAAGGGACGCATATTCGACCATACACTAGACAAACACTTGCGGACTCCTTTGATCTGGGGTCAGCAGAACGCGAGGCCCTCCGCGACAACACACACAATGTCAAGGGACAAACAGCCATGCCCAAGGCGGGACTCGAACCCGCGACCCTTCGGACCGAAGCGCTGAGTCGGTACCCGCTCTTAGCCACCTCG